>JASANG010003289.1:0-33914 GCA_030248215.1 Enoplolaimus lenunculus
GTATCATCTCGGATTCGTCCGCAGGGATACTCGTTGATCGTACCCGTAACAATATTTGCAACAAACGTAAACATATTTTCCGCAAAAATGTTGCAACGCCACTTAAATATACTTATAGAACCGTTTTAACCCACGCTCTGCCACCCTTCGTTACTGATATATATGCGGTATCGCAACCATCCGTTGAATTCAACGTTTATTGTCTTATATTAAAACTTTGAGCGATAATGCAATGCTATAATACTTAAAAATGCACTTTCAAAACTAAGTATGCTTTAAAGTTTCGAACTCAAATTTATTTCGTCCTGGTGTCATTTATGCACTACAATTAGGAATATATATAATTGACGTTTATGGACTATATGGTTTAGGGACGTTATCAGCTTACGGACTCTTATTAGGGATACGGATCCCTATTGATTGGGACTCATAATGGGGACCCCATCTTATTATCCACCTGCTATCCAGGTCAGCACGGTTAGTTTAAAGACCTGTCGTTAACTGATGATAGGTGTTTTGCGCATTTGAGAGTATATGAGCCATTGCATTACCTCGGTTTGGATAAGTAAAGTTTCAACACACCTCATATTGTGCACGTTCACGGTTATTTGAAGGACAGTTCAAACCCTTTAAGTCAATGTAGAATGTAAGCCAAATCGTTTAAAATAGACTGAAATTCAGAATCATGCAAGGGTGAAGCAAATGCGTTAATTTACAAGCAACGTGTATTTGTCATGGTATTGGAATGAAACAATTGACAATGGTTGGGTTGAAGGGTCATGTAGTTTTAACGGTTGAAGTTTTTAACAAATCGACAGCGTCTGGAATTGACAACTGTCTTTTTTATAAAGTTACCATTACTTGCTCAAAATTAGCGCGGACTTCGCCAACGATTAATTTACTTGGGTAAATTATACTGCCTGTTGAAGACAGCCGACATGAGTTAAAGCTACAAAACTTAAAGAATCTTGATTAAGTTGGAATCTGACTACAGTCATGTCTCTGCAAAACAGCTATAGTATCTGTGAAATTACTTGCGTCATAGCAAATCACACCGTTTCCGATGTAACCTTCGAGACATTCGCAAGTAGTTACATTAGTGACGAAACTGTGACTGCATTGGGCGTTTTGATCACAGTTGCTGCGATTAGTATAACAAGGATCTGAAATCATAAATATATCGCGTACAAAAGTACAAACATTATCTTCTACCGTTGAACAATTTTTGTCTCGTTGCTTTTAGTAAAATTAATTCATCGAATGAAATGCATTTAACGTATAGCAGAAACACAATTGTACACTGGACGCCCAGATCTAAAACTTTAATTCTTGTGTCAAATATAAAACGTATAAAATTTACTAGTTTTCATTTCATTAAACTCCTTTAGTATATAGCCTATTCGGTTGTGAACTATGTTTATTTTCGGTTTTGTTTTGCAATGTAAGCAAAACCAATGTTCGGTGTTTTAAACTTTTGAAAATGAAGCTTAGAGAACAGCTAACCAACAACAGGCAAGCTTGCATTGTCCTTAACAATTCGGGTTCGATCAAGAACAACAGGCAAGCTTGCATTGTCCTTAACAATTCGGGTTCGATCAAGAACCTTGATGCGTTATAAACATTGTTTCTTTATTTTTCGTATAATTAAACCTGTATTTTGTGTAAAACATGGATCCGAATTCTCATGTTCTCAATTTAACCCGAGAGGCTAAAAATCTTAAAAATTGGGCACACACATGCATTTACGTATGTATTTTTTTAAACGCATGCGCGTGTCACTTGATAACTACATTAAAGTAACGAATTCAGTGCAATGGCGTTCAAATGAAACTATGAGATACGAAGATCTGGGTAGAAAATTTAATTTGTTTTTTGAACGCTCTTATACTACCAATACCTTCATCAGAATTGTCGAAACAGTCATCTTCTCCGTCCATGATCCAAAACGAAAAGAAACAATTGATTGTGGTTCGACACGGAAAGGTATTAGGCTCAGAACATTGCCGATAATCTATAATTAAACATTGGTTAAGTTCTAACTTGTTTCCAATAGTCTAAACTGCGAATAATACAAGTTAAAATTAAATGCAAAAAAGTTGTCACATTTTTCAATTGATTTGCTTGAGCTTGAACTGAAATCAATAATTTGCTCAAGAAAGCACATTCTCTTTGCGAACCGAGTAATATTTGTACGAAAAGTTAATAGTCATTCTAGTTTATCTTATAGAGCTTAATAAGCTTTGTATGTTGTATTTGTAAATTTCACCACAGACTACAGGCATTTTCTTAGCGGTTGGCCGTCTTATAAATCTGTCTTACGTTGGTGGCTTAAAAATGTTGAAGTTTGACCAGCTTTAATATGAGTTTAAAGCTTAAACCACTTTCGAATAACAGATATCTGTAGGTAAATACAATTGCTGCAAAAAACTGGTATCTGAGAAACTATTTAAATCCGTAGAAACAATGAATATATATTTAACGCTAAAATTTACAGATCCGATCTCGACACGATTCTTTTGCTACATCGTCAGCAACGCACCGGCCACATGCCGTACCTTGCTTGGTTTCACAAAGTTCTTGACCAATTGGACAAACTAAAACTGGCACTTAATAAAAACAATAAAAACATAAATGATAATGGAGTTACGATCTGTATTCTCAAAATTATGCAGCATCTGTCACCAGTTGGTAATAGGCCTTGTAGCTTTCGAGCCACTGAGAAGTGTTAGCACATTTTCAACGTCTGTTTTGTACCATACTTCTGTACCAATTTTGAGATCTGCAATTGCAGGCGTTCGTCAGTTTGAAAACCCGCGGTTAACTGTTGATAGGTGCTATACGAATTTGAGAATACGGTCACAGATTCCAGCGAATTTTCTTACCTTGCAAACGAAATTAAAAGTGGTTTAAACTCGCAACAAGGTATTCTCGTCATATGGACGTAAAAATGTTCGTAACTCGGTTTGTAGGTAATTGATCAATATAAAAATTTCGCCAGCCATAGCTGATTACGTTGTGAACTATATTGCGAAATGATGTCAGTATAGCGTGTTTCATTGCATAGCATGCTTTTTTGTTTGCCCCTGTTTAAAAACTTGCACTTTTACATTAAGGAACGTGCATTTTTGGTAAGCTCATAAACTTTAAAGTTTAGATGTCATGTGTAAAATTTCATATTATTCGAAAGCTTATGAGCAGTACTATAAGGCCAGTGTCACTAAACAGCTCGAATTAACGTTAAACAAATGTTAATTTCTAAAAACTATAAATTTTTTAGAACTTTTAATTTAGGCTAATCCCGTCAGCTACTACGTCTATTCTCGTTGACTTCCTTTAAACTCGTCAAAAGATTATATTCCAATATTGTCAGAATAACATCTATACATAGTCAAAATAAATGGCCAGAATTAAAGCAGCCTCGCGCTGTAAAGCACCAAGGCGATACCAACTTGCTAAAAACAACACAGCAAGGGTTATCCAACGGGATAGCGTTTAGATCAAATCGCGGAACAAAGTGCAACAATGTAACCCGGAAAACATGGCAGAAGCTCTTTCTTGGCTGGAATCTGAGTACAAACGTCAGTATGAAAACGAGTCTCGACAGAATGCTGTCGGTGAATTAATTGACAAACAACTAAAACAGCGAGTAACATAAACTGTTGTTTGTAGCATGCCGCCCTTATATAGTATTACACAAACCATAGACCGCATTTATAAATGTAAGTTGGTGAATCAAGTTGGCTGGATTCTGTTAGAAAATCGACGAGCGATTTTGCATTATTTTTACTTTGATACTTTGATAAATCATTGTTGCACTTTTATGATATGTATCGGCTCATAATTTTGAACGCATGGTTGGATTTATACGTTGGTTGTTCAGGAAAACTACATCTGACAGTAGTTTTTCAGAAAACTGCTGGTCCTAGAATGACTATGCGCAATGTTTCGTCAGCGGAAACATGAAATCCGCACATGGCTTGGGTCGACGAACTGTGCTCACAGTAACCGAGCAAAAGGGGATTGTTGCTATTGTTCGTGAACAACAGGGATGTGATTTTCCGTTGTCTAATACCGATGTTTGCGAATAGCATACAAATATGCAGATAAAAATGGCATACAACACACATTTATTGTGATACAACGCCAAGCAGGGTACGATTGGTTCGCAGGACTGATCAAGCGAAACCCAGAACTATTAAATGGTCCTTCTGATTTTCAGTGCACTTAAACCCAGCGCCTCAAAAGCGTTCAAAAGATGTCGAAGATAACTGCGTTACAAAAAGCGAACGCAAAAAACGTGGTTTCGTTCTAAATGCGGAAGCGATTACGCGAGGGCTCGATCAAACCAGGAATGGTTTCAATGTTTGTAACGCACTGAATGGTGCCATGAAGAACGCGGGAAAAACAAAGGGATTGTTCATTTGTGGGATCTGCGTTTTAAAAGTTTTAGGACAATTGAAACGGTAGAATGAAACGTTGGCTTGTCCTAAACAAGGTGGAAAAGAAAAGGCTATTTCAAAAAAAGTACCAATGTTTAGTCTTGAAAATTGTGACAATGTTCTACAACATGTGTGCAGGACAAGGGTTGTCGTAAGCAAGGTGGGAAAGAAAAGGCCATTTCGAGAAAGCTATCAATGTTTAGTCTTGAAAATCCTCGCAAGTTTCTACTACGTGTAGACTGACCAAGAACAAAAAATTGACATGCATTATGAACGGAGTATTATTTTTTCGTAGTTCTATCATTAAAACAAGTCTGGAGGTGTCGACGCGAATGCCAGACATATGACAAGAACACCCTGCTGAAAATCCTGACCACTGCTATATGCTATAGATAGCGAGGTCCATGCTACTTTAAGGGGCGTCCATGTTTCTGGTAGGTCTACAAAAGTGGGTTTAGATTCTAGATTACATTTTTTTGCTTAGGCTTAGGCTTAGGCTTAGGAACACATTTTTGCATCGCTCAGGCTTAGGCTTAGGCGTAGAAATACGCTTATTCTAGAGTTACGCCCCTTAAAGTAACATTGGCCGATAGCGAAGTGAAAATTGACGAGATGAAACTAGTTTACTATATTGTTAATTTGTCGCGAGTTTTGAACAGTTGAATGATTCACGTGCACATTGGTTTGGTTTTGCAATGAATCTCAGATTATACAATTTTATGACTCTTGCCTGAGACTGATCAATGCGAAAAAACCCAAAATGTAAAATCTAGTTTGAACTGTTTAAAGATTAGACGCATATGCCGTACTGAATACGGTTTTTTCATGGCACGCTTCGTCAATTTTTGCGCATAAAAATTAATAATAGCCAAATTAACTTGCGGAGAGTGTTTTGAGGTGTTGCCAACATTCAGGTTGAAAACTATAAATTGAGCCGAAAAGGAAACAGAGGGTAAGCAAAAAAGACTAAAGTACTGGTGAACGCTGCTTTCTTGTAGTAACAATTCCATGCACATGAAACTCAGAAATAAATTTAATTGAACTTCTTTCCGAAAATCTGAATAACAAAACTTTTTGTCGTTATTCTGTGTGGTTTACGGATATTTGTATAATCTTACATTTCTAAGTCGCATGATCTGTGAAATGCAGCTGATTCATTAATTTTCAATGCAGGCCCATAGCCAGCTCATCATGCAAGAAAAGATAAGCAATTTTTGTAAGGTGCATGCTAGTATTTTAGGTTACTTACAATTTAGGCTAAAACTTTTCGAAGTAGGCTGAAGTCCTTCGATAGTTGCTGAAACCCACTGGATTGCCCATCAAAATATCAAACAACGTACTTTCATCAGCACCATTTGAACATTGTTCAATGCAGTCGCGAACCATGTTGAGAGTTACACATTCAGTACCGTCGCCAAGGCAATCAAATATTTCTGATCCACTAAATGAAATATCGCATTTCCCAGGAATTTTGTCAGGATAATCCACCACTTCTGAAAACAGTTCAAAAGACTAATCATTGCCAGTACATGTAAAATACGCTGAAATATAGTGTATATATCATAATGGTTGTACGCAATGAAATACTACATGACTGCGACTCGATCGTTCGAGGCTTCTTTAAGTCGGAATAAATAGTCCCAGTAGACAAAGTTTGGCTTCCGTACCACCCGCATGTATAGTTAACTTCTAAAGGTTGACCCGCCACAATTTTCCACCCGTCCGGTCAAAACGGAAAGCTGTTGGAATTTTCGAAATTGATGTTCGCCATTTCGAATCAAGGGGAAAATAGTACGGCTGCATGATAATGGTCATTATAGGTGATATATTTGTCACGTGCAACATTGGTTGTGAATTTTATTGTAAGTCGATGCCTGACCACTAGCAGATCCAGAAGAGGCGGATGGCGTTCCCCCGTCAAAAAATTTTTTGACATAAAATAGTAAGGTTCTTTACCTCACGAATTTTTTATTTCGGTCGGTTCTCTACAATTTTTTCCACCAAGTAGCAGTTGTCGGTAGTACACTTCAAAAAACTGCACGCGATGCTATTTTCGTGACAGAAATATTAATAACAGGCAGCCTCTAAAAGCGGCAATGAAGACTGGGTAAACACATAACACTTCAATGCTCTAATCTATTCCATTCTTTTATTAAAAGTCTATTGAATTTAGCACCAACAATTACCTACTAAATATTGCGCGGTTCGCACAAACCTTTAAGCAATAAGCACTTAGCGATTCTCCATTTATGTCAATGAAGATGGAAGTTAACTAGACCGCATATTCAGAACACGGCTCCTGTAACCGATAATTTTTTATTGGAACCATGACTTTTGGTCTTGCAGCATTGATAATCATTATGGCGCTTATATATATTAAGCGTTTTAGATTTGTTTGTGCGACCCTTTTGTAGGTCTATTACTCTTCTGAGGCAACGATTGCAAAATTTTAATTTACGTTCCTTCTGCCAGTTAAAATTCGTGATTTGTAAATCTTCACTCGAGTCCGCAGTCAGAGAGTTTGGAAAGCGTACCCGTAGCAAAAAAATTAAACATCGGCCGTATAAAGTCGTGCGAAGTCCTCTGTGGTCTTCCAAATTTGTTGACGCCCTCTACAAAAAAGGAATGTTAAGCTGGCCACAGGCCTGGATCAAGCCCACCTTGAATGCGTCTGCCATAAAAAATCAAAAACCAAAGTATGCAAACACATGACAATCGCAATTGGAAAGCTGCTACCCCACGACGTTCGGCTTGAAAAGCCAGCGCCTTATCCACTCGGCGACACAGTGCTAAAATGTTGGTGATCTATTTATATATTGTACAATGATCCGTGTACACCGTATTAATCACAGTATACAAATTAACACTTAACACGTGTTGTGTTGCGTATACAGTATATATGCAAATTTATTTATGGAATATCCACGTAATACTGCAGGCGCTACTGCAAAAAAATGTCTGGGTCTGAGTAAGGCCCGACGTCGTTTTAACACACTCTATTACGAGACCACTATAATGTCCGGTAGTCCCTAACGAGGACTTAAAGACATATTGCACTGTGTTCATATAGCATCGCAAACATACATGACAACAACACAAATACATATATACACTTATTTATTATGCTTAATTTTTTACCTTTTGTTCCGACTCCCTTCGGACAGTGTCGGGACAATTAATAGTGTCTACGTACCGCATAAAATTGTACCTACACGGTAGTTGCAGCTTCGATTTGTACACAGATCCCTACCGGGTGGTTGGACAAATTTTTACATTAGCGCGCGCATTATAACGTGGATGACCCATTAAGGAAGTTTTGCACGTTAGGATCAAAAATAGGTTTTTTCGAAATGAGGGGGGGGCAAATAGGGCAAATTTAAGGGGTCACTTGTGAACGATCCCTCGGAAGAATTCAGTTTTATCATATTGTTGAAAGCATAATTTTTGCAAGTTTCCTTTACCCTAGAAAACCGAAATTTCATTAAACAAGTGGGAATTAGTATTTTCCCATTTTACAAATTTGGTAAAATTTACACCCCGAAAAATCAACTGCTTTTAATAGAGACGGCCTCCAGGCTGTCTCAAAAATTTACGGAACTTACCGATCTGGCGCTTTTGCGAAGACTGAAGAATAAATAACAACGGGAAAACAAGAACCGATGCTAAAAGACGACCTTTTATAATTGGAACGAGCTCCATTAAATTTAGTTTTAATTTAAAATTGTTTATATACTTGCCGCTGGACTGTCATATACATATAAAATATTCCATGCGCAATTAGCACAAGGAATGCAGTTTGTATATCCAAACCTATATAAGGTCTAGAAATCGCAGTCGATAAAATCCTGTATTGTTTTTCAAGATTCCTAAGACAGCGAGTTTCAAAATAAACTTTTAAAAGTTTAAACATGGCTACACAAATTCGTAAATTAAGAAATCACAGGAAAACTATACAAAATGCTTCTCGCGTTTTCCAAACAGCGTTTGCATACTTAGATGCCAAAATAACAAACTAACATTTTGAAAGATGCTGCTAGAAGCGCAAAAACCGCACACAATAACGTTTTAATTTTAACACGATTGCTTAGTTCATTTTTTGCGCCGGAAAACGCATTGAAAATCTCGAGTAGGAAGTTTTACAAGTAAAAAGCTAAATATATTACAGAACTGCAAACGGTGATAGAAAGACTAAAAGCGTTCATGCGTAGCCAAAGTTCTCTAACAACAAACAATTGGTTGTTTAACTTTAATCTGCTACTTTAAGCAATAGTTTAGCGAAACAAAAATAACCAAAAACGTTTTGTCTCAAATGCGCGCTTTAACATTCTATTTACAAGATCTAGAAACGTGCAAAATTCGAAACCATAGGAAAAGAATGTGATTTATGCTGTTTAAAATGTATCATCCGTGACAAGTTGCTTCAGTTTATAAGATGGAGTCTGAAATGTTTAGATTAACAGACAGTGAAATCAAATATGCTAACACGGTTAACACAGGAGACAAAACTAAAAGTTGCTAATGAGTCATCCACCTTATACTGTCTACGATACTGTAAAAAATTGTCCCCACATACGAGCCCCTAAGCCTGTAGTTTTATTGTTTCCAAGTTACATGTCCAAATGTAACTCATATCCTGTGTAGACCCTGCTGACAAATCGCACTCGCTCTAAATGACCTATGCTTGGTCACGTTACCGTCCATACCCATGCTACATTGTCAACACGTTATTTAAAGGACAACTGTTTTGTCCAGAGTCGGTCAGAAGGGTCTCAGCTTATTTCATAACACAAAGTTTGTTTCCAGAATCTTTGCTCATCGATTATACTGGGTCTGTTCGAAGGAACTCGTACTGTAAGACACTGTATCCAGACAGTACCTACATTGTCCTTACTCCCTTCGAAGGGCCTGCTGCAAAAACCAACTAGCTAATTATAGCTTAAGGACATTGACGTTTTGTCCCGCGCTTAAAACCAGGAGTGTGAACAATTTTTTATAGTAGCGTAGACAGTATTACGTGGATGACCAATAAAAACGCTCGCATGTTGCAGGTTTTGTTTGGATAACGTAAAAAGTAGAAACTTCAAACGCCTTGATTTTACCAGTTTTGAAAGAGACGATTAAAAATACAAGAACTGTACAAAAAATATGCAAAGTGGACTAATGCCATACAAAAACTTTCTTGTCATTATTGTGTTCCGACATCAGAAGCGGTCGCCACCAAACAAACCGATCGCTCTAAGCAATTCATTATGTCATGGAACAGCTAAAATTTCTATGAAGCATTTTTAGATAGTTTTTTATGCTTGAGTACGAGGGCCACTTAGTGATGGGCTTGGGGGGACAGCTTCCTATTTTGCTTAGGGTCAACTAAAATTGCGAAGATTTAGGCAATTGGCGATCCGTGAATGAAAAATATTTCTTTGAACGTTTAAAATACGTTGCAAAACAGCAAATAAAATGCTCTGAAAGTTCCTTGCCGAATTTCAATTGTGCGAGGCAAAAGAAATTGCCCGATTATCAAAATACGTAACGCACAAATTTTCAGTTGCGCAATGATTGCTGAACAGATATATCGGTATCAGCAGTGGTAAAATTAGGGTATTGGTACTTGCACCGGTACTTTTCCGATGATACTGATACCGATACAGATACTTTTTTACTGTGTTCTTTTAGACACATTTAGTTGAATTATTATTACATAGCATCTAACAAATATATATTCATCAATGGAGCCCAGATAATAAATTAGGACCTACTGAAATAATACCGTTTTTGGATTGTCAGGGCTGTAAGAATACATCAGGTGCGGATTGTCAAGGGGCAGACATCCTATAAGGTCGTCCCCCCTACCAAGCACAGCGATTGTGCACGACAGCTGCGATTTCACGTTCACAGCGCTCGAAATGACGTTGTATTGTTTTTTTACAATTCCTAAGCAAAATTTGAGTGATTTTACATAACGAAATCGAAGATATTAATATGATCAATTGAATACCGATATTCTATTGACATTTTTTGTTAAATTGCAATGTGGTAGAGTAACACTTGTAAATAAATTCAAAAAGTCGCTTTTAATACAAATTTCACTTCTGTACAACGAAAATTTCCTTTAGCTTCTCATTCGTTTCGCTGGTTAGGTTTTTTCACAATATGTTGTTCGCATGCTAGTCAGAATATTTTTTATGAAAAATTGTAAGGTCCTTACATTCGAAGAGAGCAGATTTGAAGTTTTATGTAAGTATCTCTAGTTGTAATGCATAAACGACTCCAGGACCAAATAAAGTTGAGTTCGAAACTTTATAGCATATATACTTAAGTATTGAAAGTACAGTTCTAAGTATAACCTTGCATAATCGCTCAAGTGTTTGATAGAAGACAAAGGTTTAATTCAACGGATAGTTGCAAAAGCGGATATATATCAGTAACGAAGGGCGGCGGAGATCGGGTTAAAATAAACAACAATCCGTAACCAAATAACAGGGGGAACCTCTGCAGAGGCCAAATAAATATCAGCCCCTTATTCAAGTTACTATAAAGCCTCGCAATTACTGATGCACTTCGGCGTATGTTACCCTGTTTGTACACCACCCACGGAAGAATTAAGTGTATGTATATATAATTATTCAATAGCACTCTTTTTTATTGTTCTGCCTAACGATTTTTAAATGTTTAATTATTCCGCAAAATAAACCACAGGCGTTCACCACACAAGTACTAGTGGACACTCTGTCTTGATTATCAGAGCTGCGCCGTTCAGTCTCTCACGTGCTTCTATTTATTCCAAATCTCATTCCTAAGAGCACAGGTGTTTATCACACTAGTGCAACTTGACACGCGGTCTTGATTTATCATGGATGCGCCATTCAAAGAAAATTAGATTGATTTTGGATTAGATGATGTATAATGTGTTTCTTCACAAGATCAGAAAAATAAACAAGTATAATTCTTATGCGGGTGAGTGAGAAATTAAACCCGTTAAAATTATACCGTAGCATAGGAATCACCTATCTTGTAATGCCAGACCTTATCAACGCCATGTCCAAAAGTGTCAATTAATGGCAATGTATCAAAAGGAAATCGACACGCGATTACGTTAGAGTCCATCTTTAATTGTTTAATCAGAATTTTTTCAAGCAGTGGCATCTAAAACATCCAAGTATACATGTAGGTAGTATTGCATCTGACGAATTTAGAAGTCTAATACAACTGAATACATTCAGTGTTGAAAAAATGCAACCACACACGTTGCGTTTTAGTTGTGACTCCAACCCCATTTATGGTTCAGTAAAATTTCACTAATTCCTATCATTTTTAAGCCAGTAGTAACATGATTTGTGGGCAAAGATTGTTTTCCCGTGTTGCGCTTTACCCGCGGAAATTTTATTTTTTTACCCGCGGGTATACCCGCGCAGAATTCCTTTGTCCGTTATACCCGGCTTTACCCGCGCAAAATTCCTTTACCGTTGCCGACCTTACCTGCCCTTATTTTTCCTTCTGCGTTCAAACCACTTATGTAATTTTACAGTGCACAGATGTAACTCGTTCGATTTACGTTACAAAAAGCTCTTTATCAGTAACTTTCAAAACAAATCATTAAGTAAAAAATATAACACCGGACAATATTGCACATTACACCTACATATCATCATTAAAATTAAGTTGTTTGCCGACGGGTAATCAATCAATCAAAACATTCTTGTTTGTAGAAAATCGTTGTAGTTAATAACTCAAGAGCGCATAAATCACACATTCATTACGGTTTCGTTACAATTAGTCTTAAGACAAGGAGGGTTATGTGAACATTTCAGATAACATTGAAGCTTCGCGAAAACTTTTCAGGGGATGAAAGATTTTAATGGAAGAGCGAGGTCAGACACCCCTAGAACACTTTGGCAGCGATCCCGAACACATAGTTCTGTTACAATTGTTGTTAGTGACCGCAAGAGTTAACAATTTTTAAATATAAACTTACAAGAGAATCAACGCCGAACACAACAACGTTGTCATACAAAGAATAATCAACCTGAAAAAGTCACATGTACATCTTATGACATTCCAATAAAATTAATAAAATATTGCAGGATTGGTGCATTTATATTTACGAAATCGTATGGCGTTTAAATGAGTAATGTTCCTTTTACGTGCACAGTATTATAATCATACTCCTAAGCCTTAGAAAAAGCCTAAGTCTCAGCGTAAGCACAAACCTATAACAATAAATATATGCCTAAACCGTAACCAGCCTAAAAGCAAAAAATAGTCTAAAACTTAAGGTTACTCTATTGGAGTCTGCGAACAAACGGTGCTCCCTTTAAAGAAGCAGAATGCAGACAGAACTTTACGAAATATAAAAAAATTTGCTTGACACTTCAGATGTGGATTTACAGGTCCACCCAACAAAATTAAAGGTGCAGCTCCTTGTTATTCCAAATTGGTATTCGCTACTAAACTTTCCTTAGCTGGACCACTGTGAGTTGCATCCTTAACATCGACGGTTAGCATTTTGGTTTTGCGAATAAGTAAATTTTTACAATTTGATCAAATTTGTATACATTACATTTTTTTGCATCGTATCCTGATGGTGAATAAGACACTGTCCGGGATTATGTTGAACCAAGAAACTTTTTTCGTGAAAAGGCAGCCGTTGAAACGGCTGTTGGGACACAATGGCAAGTGCTGCAGACTAGATATAATCTCAGGTACTATACGCCGTTGCAGGTAAGGCGTGGTTCTTGTTAACAACCAACGCCAAAGGTCTTCCTGGGTAGTCATCGGCGTCGCAAATTAGTTAGCCGCGTGATAAGTATGCTATGTGAGTGAGCTGTGATAACAAAGCTATTATTTTATACCTACGGGGATATTATACATTAAAATGTCAATATTTGTGATTAAAGATCTGGGCTGTTGCAAATTAGCCAGTTACTCTATAATTAGGCTTTACAAGCTTGTAAATATGCGTTTGTGCATTAAATATATGTGTGGAATGTTTAACTAAGTACTGCAGTGACCCGAATAAGAGGAGGGGTAATAACAGTGGGGTCTCCATTTGGAGTCCCAATCAATAGGAGTCCGTATTCCTAATAAGGTTCCGTAAGCGAATAGAGTGCCTAAACTCTAGTCTGAGCCCATAAATGTCAACTATCCCTAATTGTAGTGCATAATCCCAGGACCAAGTAAAGTTGAATTGGAAACTTTAAAGCATATTTAAGTTTTGAAAGTATATTCCTAAGTATAACCTTGTATTATCGCTCAAGCTTTTGATACAAGACCAACAAACGTTTCATTCAACAGATAACAGCAGTACCGGAAATGTATCAGTACCGAAGAGGGGGCGGAACGTGGTTTAAAATAAGTAACAGTCCGTAACCGAATAACAGGGGGTACCCTCTGGAGAGGCCAAATAAATGAATAAAAAAGAACTTTTTAAAAAAGATTCCAACAATAGGATAATAAAGCTGAAAATTGGAAAAGAAAACGAAAACCAAACCATAAAAACTGATACAAATTCTACTTGTCGGGCAATGTTGAAGAATGATAGAAACCCTGCCCGTCGATCTGTGGTATTACTTCTGGAAAAATACGGTTAAAGTAAAGACTGATACGCTAAGCATTCGCTAGGTCGCGATAGCCTGGAGGCATCAACCGGGTGCCCTGTTTCGCATTCGGGGGGATTTCTGAGTGGAATCAAAATTTTTAATAAAGCATCAGTTGCACTAGCGAAAATTTAGCTCCGTCTACAACTACGCGCATAAGGGCTTTGTTGCTGGCGACTGTTGAGAAACGGGTGCAACTGATAGAAGACATATGACCGAGACGGGAGGGTGAGTTTAATTCATATTGATGATGTTTTTCCCAAAATGTAACACTTCGGAAGCGTAAAATTAACTGGAGTATGAAATCTTGACTAGAGGGGTTAAACCGGGTGCAAATCTTAAGTGGAATGAGGGGAGTTGGTAAGTGGGCCCCCTAGTAGCGAACCCCCAGATAAGATGAAAACTCTGTTACCAAAATCAACACATCTGCTGCCTACACATCGACAAGCACATTAGTAAACATAAACAAAATTCTTTTACTGCACTGAATTACCTTGAATAAATCCATTCGTTTGAACACGGGAATTTTAGCGCCAGGTGGATAAGTTCTGAACCTTTTTGAAACATTTGAGTACCATACTAACCAGGGATTGAGTTCAATACCGTGAGATTGAAATCCGGCAAAAGCGCACGCAATAACCTGAAGTGATAAAACAAAAACGATCGTTCAACCTTTCATTGCCTCCAGAGCTTTCCGTTCAAAAATTAACCACTCGATTGAGTTAAACTGTGTGTTAATATTTGTTTTTAGCGTCAAAGTTTTAGCCACGACGTTTGAGCAAAAATCATATTGGAAAAGAATGTTTTCCAAAGTTATCATTGATCATTGTTAAAGCAATTTAACTGACTTGTCTCCGGCATTGCTTATAACGTTACTCTTATCTATGAGAATAAAGCGTTAAACTTCAAGCCACTGTAATCAAGACCGTCCCTCACATAACCTTGACACAACTAATCACTATGCAGCGAAACGAAAAATGTCATATTTATTCGTATCTGATATTAACATTCCCAAAATCTAAGCTTGGCACAGGAGCGATTTTAATAACTTTACACTTTACTGAGATTGAAACAGTTTTGATTGCCTAATTGGCCTAAATATCAAACATACGACTCGTCCATCACCACTGCCTACATCGACTAAATTTGTTTTGCGACAATTTTGTAGAGCTTCGAGAACATTTTGAATTTGTACATCTGTAGCTGGCACATATGGTAAGCAGACATTGCTTAAAAAGTTAGAATTTATAAATATAACATACAATTCTATAGTCGCGTAACGTAATAATATAAATGTTATATTCAGTAGAGTGCAAAAATAATAGCTAAATTGTAAATCTGCCTTCAGTCAACAGCATTTTTTGAAAATTGGCACATTAATGAATACCAGGATATAATCAGATATCTGTCTTTGCTAATAATCGGTGTCGGTCCAGTTATGAAAACATGGCAATTCCGTTAAGTGGTAAATCGTTTAAAACAATTAATTTTTCACGGGGCCAGAATTATTAGCCGCAAAGAGGCCTGGACATGGTTCCAGGGCTTCGAAGCGACCCCAATGTCCGAGTTCGCGACAATCTATAGTCTGGGCAACCGTACATTCGGCTGTGGCAATAAAATCGGCATCTGGTTGCGAGATTTTAACTTGTCTGATGATTTTAAAAGCTTCAAAAAAGAAAAAAATTGTATTTATGCCAACTACAACGGAACTGACTGACTTACTTGGAAGAGCTGTCCGAACGTGATTTATTTAGATTCGGCGGAGACAGGCGCTCTCATCATTGCATGACAATAATGGCGGTGAAAATGACTTAGCGGACGTCGAAAGCAAGGACCACGATACGGAGAACACCGAGGATAATAACGACGTGAAGGGTGTCAAAGACGTCGATAACCCAAATGACGAATATGACGCACATTCGTGTCACTGCCGTTAAATCCAAAGACGGCATACACCTTTCGACAAAGACGACTAAGAAGAGAAGCCGATGTGCCCCACATATAAGTTTGAAAGGAAAAGACGAAAAGTTTGCTGTCCGATCTCAGCAACTTTTAAACTTATTAAATGGAAAAATCGAGCTTCGGCCGAGCGAGAGCTACCCCCGAGTTCGGAGCGGGTCGTCCGACGTCAACACCTTTAGAGCAAACGCGAATCCTGCGAGCTCTAGTGCAACGCACACAAGCGACTAGGTTAGGCTTAAAAGTTGCCGCCTTGGATTCAGATGGCTAAGCACATAATCTGCCGGCTCCGTAGAACAGGGAACACGGGACAGGTCAGAGATCAGCGGGAATGGTAGACGAGGAAGGTAAAACCGTTTTCCAGCCACTCCATATGAAATTGGCGGACCAAAAGGCTAGGTAGAGGGCTAACACGGGTATGTGGAAAAACTCAAAACATGCAAAATGGTGAAATTGGAAATAACATAGGTAGGGGACCGGGACCGGAGGAAAAAGAATCTCCAGGAAGCCGGGAATTCGATTTCGCCTGAATTTTCGCCGCCCGATGAATGATTGAGCCGCTAGAGGGCTCAACAAGTGGACTTAGCAAACGCTACGTGATTAGCTAAGTTCGCGGATATGCCAATTACAATCCATAACATAACTTTATAATGAACACAAAACACTGAGAAACTGATAGCGCTTCAAATCAAAAGTTACCACTGCGCCCTAAATACAAATTTTCAGCTTCTTTTATAGCTGAAAATGTATTTTGCATAAATTTTTATAAAATTTTGTAAAAGTGAAAATGATGCAAATCAGATACCGGTTGGAAACAATCGAAGAAAACTGCAAAGCAGCAGTACAAAAAAGGAAAACAAAACAAAACAGAGAGAACGCAAATTCACCTAAAAAGGGTGAAGAGAAACAACAAAACAACAAAAACAAATCCGGGCAAATGTGCCCACCCAAGTCAGACGTGACTTGGCAACCGCTGGTGAGCATCCACAATATCTCAGGGAGTGTGCAGGGATCGAGGTTTAGGCAATAAGACAATTTTAACCATTGCATCAGCACACTGCGACAAGTTCTCTTATAGATATATCTGTTAGCTACGCACTTTCTGAGTTTAGGACTAACCGGAACGCGGGCCGCTAATCCGCGGCCTCGCTTCCAGTGCCCTCTCCCCAGTTTTACCCAAAAGGGTCAAGTATATGTGCGGCCGTTAGCACACACATCAAATCTGATGCGTCCTGGCTATTAAGATCTAACTTTTCGACATCTATTCGAGGCGATGGACACAACCATATCTCTACACCCCACGCTCCTTGATCAAGGAGCAAGAAGATAAGCATGAAAACGAAACTAAGGATCTCATAGAATTAGAAACAAATGATCTCGAAAAACCTGTGTTAACTGACAATACACACATAATAAGACAATCATCGCTGCCCTTAGAACCCGGCACTCGTCGTCCGCCTCCAATCCCACGGCGAGATTATTCAACCTCGGTAGAAATGCATCGCATCAGAAAGAAGCAACACGTGGACGAGGAAATTTCGGCTGATAGCATACAAAAGCATAAATACGGTAAAAATTGATCTCAAACCTCAGGCATCTCGATGGATTACTCAGCATCATGAGGAATATTTTGATATTTGGTAAATAACGGCATTTTATACAATTTTGCAGACATTAAGCAGAGAAATAAACGGAAAAATCTATTGTGCAGTTAGTGGTGCCTCGATCGATGCGCACCGAGGTTTAACGGCTCTACATACTGTGGAGGGATCCCATCCAAGCTTTATCAGAACATCCATATTTGTAAGACGTCGATTCTTTTGGCCATGTTGTCGGACATAAAACAATTTTGTGAAAAATGCATTTCTTGCGCAAAATTTAGGGAAGGATCTAATACTAGAATGCCATTAAACCCAATTGCAGTCGCATTGGGCCCGTGGCGATTAGTTGGGGCTGATCTAATAGGACCTTTTGCGCGACCGTCGCAACAAGGTAATTTGTACATAGTCTGTTTTATCGACTATTTTAGCAAGTGGCCTAGGCTATTCCCCTACCGGATGCAAAAACAACCTCTGCTTTGGATAAGTTTATGGAGAATGTAATTTATAGATGGTGCGGACAAATTCAGAAATTGATTACGGACAACAGCCCCTGTTTTAAATCCACAATGTTTTTATCTTTGTTACAAAAGTTGGGAACAGAAGTGAGAGTTTGCACTCTCTATCACCATCAAGCGAACGGACAAGCAGAACGTTTCCAACGAGTTCTTAAAGAGCACCTAAATATATTAGACACCTCAGACTGGGATCGCTTGCTTCCTGCTGTGCTGCATATAGAACTATATATCACACGATACAACAAAAACAAACCCGGGTAAATGTGCCCACCCAAGTCAGACCTGACTTGGCAACCGCTGGTGAGCATCCACAATATCTCAGGGAGTGTGCAGGGATCGAGGTTTTAGGCAATAAGACAATTTTAACCATTGCATCTGCACACTGCGACAAGCTCTCTTATAGATATATCTGTTAGCTACGCACTTTCTGAGTTTAGGACTAACCGGAACGCGGGCCGCTGATCCGCGGCCTCGCTTCCAGTGCCCTCGCCCCAGTTTTACCCAAAAGAGTCAAGTATATGTGCTGCAGTTAGCACAGTCATCAAGTCTAATGCGTCCGGGCTATTAAGATCTAAATATTCGACACCTATTCGAGGCGATGGACACAACCATATCTCTAAAACGTAGGGAAGTTTGTCACTTTTTTGTCTGTGCATAAAAAAGGTTTTATTATTGTGTACCTTGTCTTTTGTATTTTGTATTTGTCAATTTCCGTGGCAAGTGACGTCACTCCAGGCCCGTTTGAATTTTTGTGGCGATAACATGTTCTAGACTTTAAATCGAAAATTTTAACATATGAATTGCGGCCCGCGTATAGAACAGGGCCGGACCGTTTTCCGAAGCAGCTGTAATAGAGTCAGTTTAAGCTTAGACGAAATTATTTGCTTAGGCTTAGGCTTTGGCTTAGTGATAGGTTCAACCTTTCGCTTAGGCTTACGAATATGCTTATACTACTGTTCCGGCCCTGTCCTATACATGGGCCTGAATTGCGAACACTAAATCCAACAAAATATGTATAACTTCGCAATTTTATGTCTACAGATGTATTATGCGGGCAGCTATTACTAGCTTAGATTGAAGCTAAACCCTCAACGGAGTGAAGTGAACGGAATAACGTCATGTGAAACCAGAATATTAGTACGGACCGCCTCGCTTCATATGATTAATGCTTTTAGGTATGAAGTTTGTCATCAGATAAAATAGAAAATATTCGTGTTATACCGGGTTTAACACTAGTCATAATTCACTTTTACGCACTGACTATCATTGCACCAAAGAAAATGCAGCAAAACAAATATAATTATTACCGGAATGCAGGCGCAACAAAAGGGGCGGCCACAATCGACAGGCCAACCGCAGCGCCTCCAAGAGAAACAGCAGCAATTTTTCCAAGTGCAGCCGTTGAAATAGGCATTAAAATTCAATAAATTTGGCTGTATCCAATAAATGTATACAGAATATATTACTTTAAATGAAGATAAAAAGGCAAAAGTTACAATAGTAATGGAATCACAGAATTGCATAGAAATTGTTTGCTTTTGGATATGGGAAACTTAGAGATACGATTCAATTCAAGGGTTAGTTACAATACCGGATATATGTGTAACGAAGCGTGGCGGAGGACGGGATAAAATAAATCAGTCCGTAACCGAATAACAAGGGGTACCC
Organism: Enoplolaimus lenunculus; assembly: GCA_030248215.1. Classification (NCBI taxonomy): domain Eukaryota; kingdom Metazoa; phylum Nematoda; class Enoplea; order Enoplida; family Thoracostomopsidae; genus Enoplolaimus; species Enoplolaimus lenunculus. The sequence continues at coordinate 19,776 of JASANG010003289.1, forward strand.
TCTGGAGAGGTCAAATAAATATCAGCTCCCCTTCTTATTCGGCTCACTACAGTATTGTTATTTTGGCGATATTTGAGTAAGCACGGCCATATAATTAAAATTATCCAAACAATTAACACAATTATTGAAAGACTCGAATATTGCTCCAATAAACTACAATTAACCAAAAATGACTAAATTCACCTTATCTCTAATGAAATTGGCTAAATTTTAACCCACCAAGGCGTATCCAATCCACAATAGATACTTGGATACAGAATTTTTTTGTCAGCTCCAGCCAGGGTTGTTTATTTTCCGGAAGAAAATGAATTTTTTCCATTTTTTCCGATGACAACAAAAGAATTTTTTTCCATTTTTTCCAGAAAAAAATGGAAAAAATTCATTCTTTGTCTGAGTGATCGGTTAGCCCTCCGTTAGCCGTCGTTTGCCCAAAAAAGCTTACATTTTAAAAGTTTCTGCATATTTGAGCTTCTGATGACATCCTGTAATCATTCCATGCCCAAATCTGAATTTTTGAAAAATTCGATTTTTAAAGCCACAAGTTCCCCCTGGGACCCAAAAATTTTTTCGATAAGTTGGATAAATGATATATCACTGACTCGTTTGGGAGACGTCTGATTGGAGAATATTTAACAATATTCGTCTTAGCTCCGCAACCTGTGTGAAATGGTATATAATTTGTTTAAAAACTTTTTGAGTCCAGTGGAGGAATTTGGAACCTTAAAATTCGAATTTTTTAAAAATTTAAGTTTTGGCATGGAATAACCGGAGGAGGTCATCGGAACATCAGAAACTCATTAGTGGAGCGAGTTAAACAACTCACGCTTGTTTTTTTGTAAGAATCTATTAAATCCCAATGTACTTTTGGGTTATTTCTGACAGCGAAGCCTTTCAATTGCTGCTACCTCGCGAGCAAAGCGAGGTTGAAGCTAGACGTATTCTTGTGTCAAATCACACGGTAAAAGCAAGCTTTCAATTTTGAGCACCCTTAGCCGCCCCACTGTCGACGGAACCTGGTGAGTGAACCGAACAAGTTGCATATGTCGTTTTACATAGAATCTCTTGGCATAGTTGCAATTCTTAAATTCATTTATATATTCATATGCTGCAATTTTCGCGTTTTTCGCACATATAATGTATCCTGGTGGACATATACACACGTGCACGAAAATTAGTTGGATGTCACCTAAAAACGTTATTTTATACCATATTTACTTGCAAATTATATTTAAGAATCGTTTAATATTTTTCCATATTTTTCCATTTTTTTCCACCCCTCAGAAAAAAATGGAAAAAACCATTTTTTTTCGGTAATCTCTTTGCGGTCAACAACCCTGGCTCCGGCTACTTTGGTAGTGAAACCATGCATATTATTCCAAAAAAATTTTAGACAAATGCATTTCGGATATCCGGATACACGTTTCATTTCGGATACATATCCGGATATTTTTCATATCCGGATATCCGGTGCCCATCTATAGTGTTAACCGGATTGTGATGAAAAAACAGAAAATGAATAGTGAGTATAAGAAACAAAAAATGTGGTTTCTGCAGTGAATGCAACTGAATTCTTTTATGATTTGGATGAATTTCGTTGTTTTTGTTTCACGTGGAACAATTGGTGCACGTCTGTAATAAAAACTTACACTTTTTCAAGCTATTTAAAAACCCATTATGGGCATAAAGATAACGAAATTACTGGTCATTTCTATATTGGAAACGGAACATATACCGAGATTTACCGTAAACGGATATCCCGTTTGGGTAACCCACGTTATGTTTATACTGATGTAACAATCTTTCCTCCTTTTCTGAGCCGTAACTCTGTAAATGCCCACCAGGGTACAACCGCAGGTCTGCCTCCGGCTCCGGCAGAAAATCGGCCTCCGGCTCCGGTAGAATTTCTGCCGGAGGTTCCGGCCATTTCGGTAGTAAAGTTTTGCATAATTTAGCAAAATTTATCTGTTTAGTGCGTTTCGTTTTACTTTCGTCACAATTTTCAAAAAGGAATTTCCCAGAAAATTAACGTAAAACCAAACTTAACAACATATTGCAGATATTGGCTAAAATTAACTAATTAACCATCATTTTTGCTACCTAATTTCGCCTCACCTCCGGCTCCGGCCAGTTTCGTTGACCTTCGGCTCCGGTGTTTTTCACCTTCGGTTGCACCCTGATACGCACCATATGAGAACCACGAGGACAAACACTCCCTAAAAACTTTTTGATTTGTCGCAACACTCACTGTACAGTGTTGGGTTTTTCAAGTGTGACTACTATACCGAACTCCTTTAGTACAAACTCTGGACAAGGTATACTAACGGAATAAACACTGTGCACTAAACTTAAACTTCTGTCAGACGTTCTGGCAATTTTGGCAGTGAAATGTTGTAAAGTGTCATAAAATTTGTTTGGTGCGTTTCGTTTTAACGCTTGGTACAGTTTTGAGACAAATACTGCCGAGATTTCGTTAAAAAATACGCGTAGAACCAAAAGATTTAAAAACACCTTACAAATATTTGCTAAAATTAGCCAATATAAATTTTGAACTACATAAGTTTCGGCTCATTTCGGGCTTCGGCAATTTTTTTGACCTCCGGCACCCGTATTTTTCACATCTTTTGCACCCCGCTGAAACACATTGTTGCTTAGTATTTTTAGTAACTGGCCGCAAACGCCCCATAACCGCGTCTTGCATATTTGATCATTATAATTTTTGCATTAGTTCTTTAGCAGGGTAGAACCGGAGGTGAAAATACCGGAGCCAGAGGTGAGGCTAAATTAGGTAGTAAAACTATGTTGTTATGTTGTTTGGCTTTAGGCTATTTTTCAGCGAAATTTTGGAAATTATTGTGACAAAAGTAAAACGAAATGCGCTAAACAGATTAATTTTGCAAAATTAGGCAAAATTTCAAGACCGAAATTGCCGGAACCTCCAGTAAAAATTCTACCGGAGCCCTAGGCCGATTTTCTGCCGGAGCCAGACTTCCGGTTGCAACCTGACTCCCAGGTAAGCATGCAAATATTTATAGCCATTGTCATTACAGTTATGCAGTCGCTTCATTAACGGATAGTATTAACACTAATTGAAGCGGCAGTGACGATGTTTTCATAAAGGAAACGGGCAGTGACGGTATTTTCATAAAGGAAGCGGACACCGATTTATGCTTGAATGGGTTATCAGGTTACATTTGAGAGACTGGCGAAACTTACAAACTTCACCTTCAACTCGTATGTGCTCAACTGCAGTCGAATACATAAATGAGCAATATTTAATAAGATCGCGGAACACAAAGTATTAAATTGACTGAACCCAAGTGTACATATTACAAAAGACAACGCTAATTAACGAAACATTGTACGATAGTACAGATATTATTAATTTATTTGCGAGTAAAATCTATGGTAAAATATTGACATGGCAGATTTCCAAAACAACAAAATGCTTCAATCAGATAACCGTTGCCACACAGAAAGTATATACTACGAACCGGGGTGTAAACAAATAGTGTTAAAATAACGGAAACGGATAATGATCAATATAACGGAAACGGAAAACAGATATGATGCATCGAAATTTTTAAGATTTTGAATGAATTTTGTAATTTTTATTTCATTTCGAACAATTGCGGTATATCTGTAATAATAAATAATAATAAATTGCCGGATATAAACGTGACTTAGAACTAATTTTGGACGTTAAAACGACAGAATTTCCCAGTAAAAATGACAGAATTTCTCCGATTTCTATAACGGAAACAGACACCAATTTTTACCGGAAACGGATATCCGGTTACAACCTGCGACGAACAACTATATTATGTTTGCTAACTAAAAATCTCCATACGTGTCAGTCGCCTCATGGTGGAAGGACAAGCTGACGCGGTAACGGTTAAGTTTTAAACATTTTAAAGCCACCGACGTTGACTTTGGACAGCTGGTCGAGATAAAATATTAAGTTTAGATTAATTTCTTTCATGTATTCGCGGTCTTGATTAAGAATTAAGGTTGATTTAGGCAAGACATACCAACCAAACTAATGTTTCAACCTGCAATTACTGATTTGATTTTGGACGTCTCAATCTAGATGATCACCTACCTAAACTGAAAAACGAAACCGGCTGAATTCCCAGACCACCACAACCGATCTCAATAAGAATATAATGCGACTTCTCCCGGTCAACGTTAATCGAAAGGCAGTAACAAAGATCTAAGCACATTTTAACGATAAACCTAAAACTAAGGTTAGGTAAAAATTAGTCCAAGGCACAACCCTAAATTCTGTTAAATTTAAATAATTTCTATCTGTGATATCTTGAACTTCGTAACTGTTCTGGAGACCTCTGTGAGTGCATATATTTTCTACCACGATCACGATGACGTTCTGCTGCTCGAGCCTGGTTGCGTACATTTTTATCACCTTGATTATAATTCCTTGTCCGCGAGTTCAGGGCAGAACCTTCAACACAATGTTCATATTTTCGCGAAGTACTCGACAAATTGTGGTTACTCGAATTATGGGAGCCATGATAGAGTCTTTCATCTCGTTGTCGTTTTCTGTCCACTACTCCGTAAGGATCTCGAGATTTGCTTTGTTTTTTGACCGATTTGTGATGACTGTATTGCGGTCTAGTGTTAGATGTTGACGCTTGGTCATCATATTGCAATCGGTTACTGCCAGCACGAAACTGAGGTTTATTCTTTGCGTAGGTGTTTTCAGTTTTTGATCGAAGTTCATTGATGGAACCTAAACCGTACGCAAAAACTTAAACAAAATAAACATTGCCACACAGGTTTATCGAATAATTTATTAAACATGACGAATTTTTCCTATATTTAAGCGTTTCTATGATTTACAACCGGAACCGTAATATTAAAAACCGGAACCGGAAAACAAAAAATACTTGTCACAAAGAACAATTCATTTTAAAACTATTTTGTCGCTTTTAATGTGAAAATAGTTTGTTTGAATTAAATCTTGAAAACACCGTTGAAGCATTTTTTCCAAACCGGTGCATTGTATACATATGAGACATTTGGTTCTCATCAAATAGAATGTCAAAATCCTGAAACATATTTAGTAGCTGGCAAACGTATAATAAATTTTGGTGTATTGTACAAACTAAACATTTTGCCATTATACGCTTAGACAATTTTAGAAAAATAAGCTAAGATATATGCCAAATTTACTTAATATTTTCAACGAGAAAAATTTCCAATACTCAAAATACCGAAAAATTTCGGTGAAAAAATACCAGATATATCGCATTTTCCTGCCGGAACCGGAATTTCGGCTGCATCCTGCTCATGACAGATTATATAAACCTGACCTGAGCTGACAGCATCTGAATCTGATTCACAGCGTTCAGAATCATCGTCGCTGGAGACCGAAATCTTTCTATATTGATGGGATCTTTTTGACTTGGATTTCGACAATTTTTCTACTTTGCCAGGCTTCGCTTTATTCCGACTGTTCTTTTTACTTGTTTCTTTCATGAATCGTCTGTAAGTATTAATACAAGATGTTCTTGAAACTGTTTATCTGATTATAAGTATTACATCAGTCTTTGTATGTCATGTAGAAAAAAAACTATTTAGAGCCGAACAGGTCAACCAAAACATGCAGTTTGACTACCTACTTACATGTAAATCAGGTAAACGCGTTTTGAACAAGCCTTAACACATGTTGAAATGTTGCTAGCGTGAAATCGGCGTTAAGATATTTAGGTAACCTTACTTCATTACTTGACGCCTTTCTTCCCCTGTCATTGAATTCAACATAGCAACCATCGCTTCTTTTTTCGTTGCTTGCTCCTGCCGTTTTGCAGCACGGCTGTCTATGTGCTGAATTAAGAATTTACAAATATTACAATGGAATAAACAAGAGTACCAAACATAAATGAGGTATAAATTTTGGCACCACCGCACGTTGCGTTTTTGGTCACATCAGACTACTGACAACAGGTGGGCGGTGCTAAAACGCATACAATCGAATCTTCAGTGTGTAAAAGTTGATAAATCAATATGACAGCAGCACATTGCGAAAAACTTTACCCGTTATACTGGTCTGCCGTGGCTGTACCAAAATTCTGCCCAATGATTAACTTGTGTTCCTGCTCTGTCTTTGCTAGACGCAGGAATAGAAGTGCGTTTACGGATACTAGCAGTGATTATTCCTTACCAGTTAAAACAATATTCATTATCATTAGCAGAGCTGACACACATTTTTATGTTTTTGTTGTGAGTTTGTCCTTTAAATTTGAACCTATCAGCTTACATTAAGAGCTTCATCTGCCTGAATTCGATCCATAACATGAGTTTTTAATTTCAGCCCGTATTCCGACTGCATTTCACTGTCGAGAACTTTTGAAGCTAACGAATCTAAAACAACTGACACAAATAAAGACAAACAAGTTTTCCATCAGGATGTAGTAGCCGGGTTCCAAAAATGCTGGAGCCGCACAATCTAACATCCGGACGGAGTCGGATAATTAATTCAAATTTTATACTAATCTGTTTCATTATTCTATGTTTCTGTAGCGTCACGTTCAGTTGATATACTTGTTTGGCCCATGTTATTTTTAAGGGCATCCCGTTTTCCCATTGTAATACAAAAATAGCGTTAGCTAGGAAGCCTAGGTTTAGGCTTAGTTATAACTTATAGATTCATTTTTACGCTGAAATTTAGGCTTAGGATTAGGAATAGGAATATGCTGAGATGATATAATGTTTAAATCAGTTTCATGGTAGTTGGTATAAATACAAATGATGATTTCAATTTATTAGTTTTCCAAAAAACATCAGGCAAGTTAGTTTTTCAAAACATCAAACAAGCTAAAATACTGGAGCCGGATGGCGATTTTTTGTCGGAGCTGGATATCCGGCCGCACATTGTTACCCCCATAAGTTAGCATAAAACCTTACTTTTAGATTTGGGTGCTTCATCACTGTCTTTTTCGAATTCACCAACAGCATTATTAATTTTCGACTTTGGACCGGATCGTTCATTAAATTTTATCAGTTCTGACGGATTATTACTAGCTGAAATATTCATGATAATATCCATTGCACGAAACGTCACAAATATAAACCGGAAAAACTGTAAACAGTACAGCATACGACTGCTTACACCAGTGTGGTTTATACCAAATTTCAGCAGTCGAATACCCGGAACCTAATTATCCAGCAGAGCTATATCAGATTGAGAAACTGGATTCAATATACGATGTATGTACAGTACAGGTTCAAGTGCAGCGCATAAATGTTCGGGAGCTTAACGGTTCAAAACCCAAGTAATTTTGCCCAACCTTTCCCGCAACTTTTGTGATATTTTACGTTCATCTAGCTCTAAAAGGGCGTCTTGTTTGGTTCTCACTCGCTGAGCTAACAAATTTTTGCTATTCATGTTTATAAGGTTTGCCCGCTGTGCTATTCAACGAACGATATAGAGCGATCATATAGACGTTAAAAAATTTGTAAATGGAAATTTTTTCATCTCGTTTAGTTTAGTTAATAAATTGTTAAACTGAAATATTTCGTGAGTGATTTTGTACGAGTGATGAACACGAAAAAGAAGTAGTACTTAAGGTTTGTTTTAGGGGATTTACTTTAATTCCTGTTGGAACTATGGTACGTATATATTATACTTTTAGCATTTTCAGTACTTAGGTTAGCAGCCGTAACTTTAACTTCCTAGGAGACGATGAATTCCGTGTTTGGATTAGTGTCATAGTTCATGAACTGCCGTTTTCAACAGTTTCTAATGGCCTTGCATCACATTTGATGCCACTGTTTGAAAAAACTTTATCAATGTGTGGGTTTATTCGGATACCATATTTTTGCTCGAAAGTTTATTATTGTTGTGTTAAGGTCGCATTGGGGTTTAAAATTTGAAGCTGTTTATTTCCTAAGGCTAAGTTGCAAAATTGGTCAAACATAAACTAGGACTTTTTGCATTATTTCACTAATATTAGAGTTACAAATTATCTGATTTTAGTACACAAGGGCTTTGGGGCTCGAGAATCTGAACAAAATTTTTTATAAATCTCCAAAACAAATAAATGAACAAGCGTTAGTCCTTTCGTGGCGTTATGGGTTCAGCATGAGAAATTTAAATATAGCCCTTAGAACTTCAAACACTTAAAAATTAGTTTGTCTACTATATTGTGACTGCTTTAAAGATCAAATTGGCTAAAGTAATTAATGACTTACTGCCTGGATCTTCATAATTTCCTGTCATTTCAAATAATTCGCATTCGCGATCAGTATTAATGTGACCCCATTTGTGACATTTGCAACATCTGACATTTCGTACCTTAAAGTATATAACTAACGTGAGAACGAACTTTGTCACACACAAAATTGGAAACTATACATAATACGACGATCAATTGGTTTGATGGCAAGTGGTCTTATCGTTTATGCTCAAAACATTAAAAACTGCAAATCATATTCGGATGGTGAAGTTTACGTAAAGCACACAAGACTTGCAATGATTTCAACAAATTAACCGGAGTCGGAACTTTTAAAAAGTTCTAAAGGGCTTGTTTTGTACCTACCTTAACTAAAAAATGCCAATTAGAGCTATTACATAATATGCAAAGAAATGGACTCTAAGTTTGAAAACCACACAATGTGACCCGTAATATATTTGTATATATTTAGGACGAATGACCCCAGCCACTTTACAAGTTCGTGGTTGTTTGGTACAAACTAAGTTAACATAATACCAGGATGCAACCAGATTTACAATTTACCTTGAAGGGAAAGTTAAAAATCCGGCTCCGGCTAGATATTAGATCATCCAGTTCTGATATTTTTTGGTATCCATTTGCAACCTGCTAGTGATGTGCCGTTAATGGAATTTTTGCCGATGGCGATATCGATTCTTCTCAAATTTTACAAGCCGAACTGAACTGATGTCGTCCCATTTAAATACGTATGTAAACAGGTGCAACCCGAATTACAATCTACTGCATGAAATAACCCTAGTTGGATATACGTATCACAGTGCAAAGCGGAACTGGATTATACCGGAATCGGAACAGCATATTTATACCGGAATCGGAACTAAAAAATTTGTGACTATGCTGATAATGTGTATTAACAAAATATAATATTGATTTAAAATGTCTGATGGCTGGTAACAATTCTCAAAGACGTCACGTGAAAAAATTGGCAATAACTCTCTGGCTCTGTAAAGCTAAACTACAATCAGTTATTGATAAGTTACCATGTCGAAAACTTTAGTAGATAAATGATGCAGAATATTTATACAACATATCACAACAAGTAGCGGAATTCCGATTGCAACCTGATATGTATTCACTTTACCTGCTGTATTTTAGATTTTCATTATCCACGAAAGCGGAATTTATCTTCGATTGTTTATTTTTGGTGATTGCCAAGTTTGTATACTATACTAATGAAATGTATTTTATTTTTAAACCATCTTAGTGAAAATGCTTAATTTCCATCGACCAAAAATAATACCGGTAAAACAAAAACTTACCGAAACCGGAAGATGGATGCACCCTGCATAATACACCAACGACTACTCACAAGGAACTGAGCAAATACCGCAAAATTAGTTGTACCAATCATGTCTTACCTTGTACCAATCAATCTCTTACCGGAATTCCAAACGGCTGGTCACGGATATTTTCGTCTTCTTTGGCCCAACTTTCTCTGGGAGCGTTAAATTTCCGCTGCCACTCAAACTTGGGCTCCGATTTTGTTTTATCACAGTTTTCCTTGGATCGAAGCCCAGCCGGTGGATCGTACATAAACGCCAATCCGATTTTCGCCTTTTCATCTCCAAGTAATGCTCTGTAAGAAAACAAATGGGGCGGCTAAGTCCCTGTGCGTACACTTCAAAACAAAAACAAACAAACAAACAAACAAACAAACAAACAAACAAACAAACAAACAAACAAACAAACAAACAAACAAACAAACGCATTGTATATTTGAAAACACAAAAGCGATGGTTTTAATTATCCAAAAGTGCTGTAAGGTTTAACGAAGCCATTACTTATACTTTGTAAATAACCAAAAATTAATGAACACCTTTATACGACTTCAGTTAATCTGCACCAGGCGCCAAGTGCTAGACTGAACTAAACGCAATGGGAATTGGAATTTGAAGCCGAAATCGAAACTAGGGATTTTCAGACCGCAGTCTACCTTATAGGACGACGAGTCCAGGGACTGACCAGATATCCGGATCTTTTTGATACCAGATAGTATGCCTGATATTTGCGCCTCTTGTTCCGTATATCATTAAACGGCTTTTTACACGTAAAAATAATAGATATTTTGCTGCGGTTGCATTCCCTTGCAAGTCAAAAAGCTTACGTACGCTTTTCATAATGAAGTGAAATTAAAAAACAGGCCAACAATAACTTTTAAATCAGTAAACACATACGTAGTTTTCAACAACTTAAATACAACCAACAATGCACAAATATAGATCATATTTATCTGGTAAAACATGAGTGTTGCATTCTGCTTATGTTTTACAGAAATCACATGAACATGCTATCCATACTGCAATGATAAAACGCACGTTGCGGGCATAATTCAAACATTAATCCTGCAAAGCAAAGCTATGATGAATCTTTGCTATACTACAAAAAAATTTCTATTCCGATTCCAATTAATCCCTCAATCGGAATCGGAATTCTATTTGCACACTGCACCATCACTGAAAAGCAAAAGTTTTCATTTTTACATACATTACGTACGTATGTTTTAGACAATTCTACACAACTGTGCCACCGGTATGAATTACGTAGCAGAAATCACTGCCGAAACCGGCCAAGAAAATCTCGGTCTCGGTCAGTTTGTGGTCATTACCGAAAAAAATTAAAATTTTCAAAATAAACTGTTTTTAATGCTTTTCCTTGTTTTTTGTGTTTGTTCTTAATATCTACTCCAAAGAAATCACACGATAACACCATCAACAAGTTTGTTGCCAACACAAAGAAATTTGCGAACGTGTTCAACAGAACAATTATTCATCAACTCCCACTGCAGGAACTCCCCATTCAATTTACAACCGAACAAACTGTATCCGCCATCAGCAAAACCAGGTCATCGAAAAGTTTAGGCCATGACTGCATTGTCTCCGTCGTGTTGAAAAATCTCGGACCTGCAGCCATACGCATCCTTACTGAACTTTTAACCACATAACCTTTAAACGTTACGTAATATATTTCGTTCCCGCCTCAGTTTTGAGATTTGTGACCTGAACCAAAATTTTTTTACAAGTTATTTAAAATTTTTAATGTTTAAAACTGAAAAACATATTGCCGAACATTGTTGGATTACGGCTTTTTCACAACCGAATCCGAACGACAAATTTTTGCCGAGAACCTTTGTTGTTGCCACCCTGCTGGAAAGTTGGCCGTATCATACTGCTGCTCAAACCGGGTAAGCCAGGCGACGAAGCAAAATCCTTCCGTTTATTACGCTGCTTTCGCCAGTAGCTAAACTCCTAGAATCAATTCTACAGCCAACACTCAACGCAAGTCTACAAACTGCGAGTCACCAACACGGCTTCAAAAAAGGACACAGCACCACCACTGCCCTTCACGCAACAACTAGCTTAAGTTTAGGCCTACTTGTTGTGATATATTGTATAAAATTCAGCATCATTTATTAATTAAATTGTTTTCTATAAGTTAACTTATCAATAATTGATCGTAGTTTGCGTTTACATAGCGAAAAATGATTGTCAATTTGTTCATGCGAAGCCTTTGAGGATTGTTGCTTAACAACTACATCAACTACATGCACCGGATTAAACAACAACAACAACAACAACAACAACAACAACAACAACAACAACATCCCTGATTCCTAATTCAGACCTGTCCAATTAAGCTAACACGCTACAGTAACTAGCTGCTCATTTATCCTTTTTGGAGACTTAAAAACTTTAAATTCAGAATCCCAACCCCACAAATTTGTTAGTACATAAATCAGATCACTTGTAAAACCCAAGAGTTAATGAAATAATGCAAATTAGGTTAAACCAATGAGGTATTCAAATTAGCCTGCAGCTAATAAGAGTTTTAAAACCTCAATGAGCGGTTAACATCCTAGCATAATAAGCATTCAAACAAATAAAGTTTACTAAAATAGTAAAATCGGCGGTAGGTGCTTTCCAAATTGAGATGGGACATTGTGCATTATTTTTCGAATTTTAATCAGCACGCTACCACTGAGACACGGAGCCTCTGGCGCTTCGATGGTGAGGGGGTGGGAGCCCCCACAAGACCAAATTCCCCCCACACGGCAAATTACCCCAGGTTCAGCAAACACTCGAAAACTCTCCCCGGGTTCGCAATTTAATCTGAAAATTGTGGTCTCTCCACCGGGGATGCTACTAAAAGCCAGCCGGATAGAGCGATGCCAACTCAACAATAAATGTGCTACCAATTCGCTCAAATATGCCCTTGGCAATGAAGTTTAAGTAAGGCGTTGAACTCAAAATCATTTAATAAGCAAACATTTTGCTCAAACATTAAAAGTTTTCAATAAAATCGCAATTTTCTTCTCTTGGCTAAACCCGGGGGCATTTCTTGAAAGCCCCCCTCCCCCCTTGGCAAAACTCCCTGAGTTGAACCTGGGGGCACCTCTGAAAGATCCCCTCACTAGCGAAACGCCAGCCGCTTTACAATCAGCTGCTGAGTTTTTCTGTTTTTATGCCTTACAAGAACTTCAACATTACTCATGCATCTTGGTTCTTCTTCCGTGTTTTACCGCATCTGCGTGTGAAGGCACTACATATGCACAAGCGTTTTACCGACGTGCAGCATCAATATCAGGCTTATTTTGCATACGCATGTCACATCCACCGGTTTGTCTACATAGTCGTCACTATATCCTAAGTTGGGTAGGGTAGAGTATGACGGTTTTTAGTTCTGAATGGTTGCAGCTGAAAATAAGGGGCGTTCTTACAAGGTTTCGATTCAATGACTCATGGCCGACAGATTATCAGTCCAGCGCGCCACCTCTGACACTGAGACACGCCGCCTCTAATCAGCTGCTGAGTTTTTTCTATTTTTACGCCTTATAAGAATCTCAGTATTATACTCATGCATCTTTTTGTTATTCCATGTTTGTATCGCTGCTGCATATGAAGGAACGACATATGCAACAGCGTTTTAACGATGTGCAGTATTAACATGAGGCATATTTTGTCTCCATGCATTCCCGTGACAAAATTCGAATTAAGATTCGCCAAATCGCAACATGTTTGGATTCGGCGAAATCATGCTTTCAGTGCCGCCCCGGCTCTGACTAGGTCGTACTTGTTGTTATACATCTCCTGTTCCTTTTCATATTGCGCTCTTTGTTCATCTTCTCTTTTCTTCGCTTCATCACGCTTCTGTTGGGCTATCCACACCTAAACAAACATGAAAATCAATATATATAGCCTTCACAATTGTATTCTGTGACTGTGGTATAACGTAAAAAACGTTTACAGTGAAACGAAATTCTGACTTCAGTTAGTCCTCCTGTTAAAAACAAGTGGCGACTTCGTTTAATATATAATCCACATATAATTTCGTTAAATTTGATTTACACATACAGGCTTGCTTAAAAATAACAAACTCCGGCAAACTACAGGATCCGTTCAGTTGGCACCGTGGACCCTGGATTAGATATGTGAAATACAACTAAAAAAAAAATTTTTTTAATTTGTTATTTTAAAACGGTTTTTTAACGTTTACTGTAAATTATAAAGTAATTGATATTTTTAGAAAAACGAATGGCTTCCACAGAAGATTCTTGATCTGTACGTAGTTAGAAAAGAAAGAGTTTGTTCAGTTTCTTGTGAGTTGAATTTCAAATCTGCTTGAATGTATTTAAAACGTTATTTATTTATTGCTTAAATTAACAAATTCCGGCAAACTACAGGATCCGTTGGCACAGTGAACCCTGAGTTAGATATGTGAATGAAATACAATTAAACGCTAACTTACGTACTCGTTTTATATTCCATATAGCCGAAGGATGAAAATCCTTTTTGCTCATAAAATTGTTGAATCCTTTTCCCATTGTGAAGCTATCTAACTACCTATAGAAACTTAGTAAGATATATACACTTAAATCTGAAGATATCTCATG
>JASANG010000923.1:0-33859 GCA_030248215.1 Enoplolaimus lenunculus
TTGACATAACGTCCATTGTACACATTGATCATTTGAAAGCGGTGATTTGTAAGGTAATGTAATATGACATTGGAGTTTTGTTGAGCTAAAAACGAGGGCAACACCACAAGAATGCTTAATGCTGCGAGCCCTCAGGAACCAATTTTTGGGATTTTAAGGTTGTATTTAAATATGTAATTGACGTTGTTGTCATTATTATTATTATTATTATTATTATTATTATTGTTGTTGTTGTTGTTGTTGTTTTTGTTGTTTATGCATACTGCTGTTGCTGTCATATGTATGTTTTACCCATTATATAATGATTGTTCGATGATAATTGACAAGTTTCTCCGCTGGCCAATTACGCGGGATTCACGCTGAGCCCATTCGACTCGTATTATTAATCTAACCTGTAGAGTTTCTGTGCAAACTAGAAGAGCATAACGGTTTAAGTGATTGCTCAAGGGATTAACTGTGGGGGTATCGAATTCCGAAGAAACTGAAATTAGTTGTACACACGTGCAATGGAATCCGCAAAGAAATGAAGGAAAGACACCTTCCAAAGAAAAGTTCACAAAATGAGGTTCTTTGAGCTTGTCCCAGCCCTGGTTAGTGCCGCAGTAATCTTCAGTGCTTTTATCATGTTTGTGAGGCTTACTTTCGTTTTCGTCACTCGACCCTTCCGTCTGAGGGACACTGCAGCCAGGTTGCTAGCAACATTAATGTTTAATTAAGCAAATGAAATACTTGCAACTGTTTGTTTTTAATCCCAGGTTAAGGGTTACGTAGATTCATCGGAACATTTAGATTGAGGTTTAACTTCACGTTAAGCTAAGATGTCAAACTAAATTAGATAATCAAAACGTCAAAGCAATCGAACCACATATGAATCGCAGAGTTTTTGCTTGAAAATTTTGCTGTAAAAGGAAATAAGCTTTTCTGTATTCGTATCACAACGTTCTGAAGT
Organism: Enoplolaimus lenunculus; assembly: GCA_030248215.1. Classification (NCBI taxonomy): domain Eukaryota; kingdom Metazoa; phylum Nematoda; class Enoplea; order Enoplida; family Thoracostomopsidae; genus Enoplolaimus; species Enoplolaimus lenunculus. The sequence continues at coordinate 950 of JASANG010000923.1, forward strand.
ACAAAAGTCTTGGTGACCGACGACACCTTTGACTTTAAACGCAAGTTTTGAATCTTTTACATCAGTGTGCAAAGCAGATATTCAATAAAAACAATATGCTCAAAACAATATACACAAATTCAGCGTAATGAACTTGTTTACAAAATTCAAAATTTGTTTTCACAGAACGTAACTTCTATTCAAAATCCTAACTACGTCCATGCAAAAACAGTAGGTTTTTGAAACGATAAATTAATTTCTGTGAATTCTTTTCGTTTTGTGTACAAAAATACGCCTGGCTTCTTGCTCGCATCGCTTGCGAAACTTAGTAATACGTATGGAGCTTGTATTAAAGATATTAACCATAGAACAACCAAAAGTCTGTCTCCTGTTCCGGCAGAAAGTCAAAAACCGGCTATGGCTCCAGCTCCGGTCGAATTTTTGCCGGAAGTTCCGGCAATTTCTATTGTAGATCGTACGATATTTGTTCAAATTTTGCAATATCATTTGATATTCGCATAAATGTCCCACAGGATAACAGTGCGGCGTTTTAGAACTAAATCAAAATAATGCATCGTTTACAATATTTCTAGAACACGCGGTGGAATTTCACATCTACCTTAGACGACTGCCCTCAAAGGAGTCCGCCCTTAATTAATCAACAACAGTTGCCGTCTGAAAAATTTTACAGCAATATCAATTGTTTTTCTAATTTTTAAAATATATTTTTCAGTTTAAAAATTCGTAAAATTAAAAATAGCAACCGTCTAAAGGTAGGTTAAAAATAAAGTTGGTGGACAACTACTTAAGTTGAAAATAGCGTGCTGTTGACGGTTGCCCTAGTTTATTTAAAACTATATATATACCATTTCCCCCTATTTTTTATCATACGCAGATATTTTTAAGGGTCCTCGTAGATATTGGGCATACACAGGCGGTCCAAAATTTTCTGACGGGAGGGGCCAGTCTAATAGCCCTTCCGGAAAACGATCCCCCTGTTCTATACATGGGCCGCAAATTTAACGCAGAGTTGTAATATGTAGACATCATATATTATAAATACCATTGGATCATATGAAAACAATAGACAAAATAGTATGTTGATTTTCAGAGTGCTTTTTAGTGGCAGATCCATATCTCGCGGTGGTTGAGAATCGGAATACTACCCTTTATGCGCGTTTTAGTGAATTTTTCTTCATTGCCCGGCCAAGGGTCGTAGCATGTTTCTAAATGTAAGCCTATGCTTAAGCGTTGGAAAAATATAAGCCTAAACTTAAGCCTAAGCGAAAATGTCTAAACTCTATTCAGCCTACTCTTTTGCAGTACCACCACAAGCCGGGACGGCCCTAGAAATATATTAAACCTGGGCCGGTTGCCCAATGGCACTGAATGAGCAAAGCTTTTGAATTTGTGTTTTCGATAAACTTTTAAGATATAAGCCTATACCTTAAATCCTAAGCCTGTAACCGAAAAATAGTAAGAAAACTTAAAACTACTTTAATACAGGCCGCGGGACAACGATCCGTTCCTGATTTTTTATACATTAGCCGCTCTACTATACACTTTCTGTTACACCCCTTCTGAAAGGTTTCAAAAGTATTTATTAAAAAGCCTTTTCCCAGTGGCAAGTTCGCCAACCCAACCTGTGAGGGCTAGCGTTTTAGTGGGTGGATAATAAAGTAGGTTCATCCCCTGCGTATTGAAATTAATCGCAGGATCAAAGTCAAAAGCAAAAATGAAACCCGACCTTCCTTCGTTTTTTTCCTTTGATAGCGTTTTTAAAAAAGAAATCGTACCCCGGCCTTCAAAATGTAGTCATGCCATCTGTCTAGCCAAAATTTCAATTTTGCAAAAATTTTATAAAAAATTGTTGCAAGTGCAACACACACAAGGCTTTTCAAAAGGTTCAAAATAAAAAATTAAAAATACACGCATAATGTACGTTTTTTGTATTTTTCTTCCATATGTGTGACAAAATACATACTTATGAAAATGTTATGCTTGAAATTGCACAGAAAAGTTTTGAATGAAGGTAGACTCGGTTTTTTGGCTGGGCACATTTAGATCAGGGGCAAAACGTATTTTGGTGGGGCTAGAATACAGAAGTGTACGCTTTAGACTATTTTTTTGCTTAGCTTAGGCTTAGGAATATGTTTTTATACTGTACCGCCCCTGTTCTTTGTGGCCTTAGGGTGTAAAAGGTTTAATGCTAAAAGTTGTTCTTTTGTTTTTTTCAATTTTTCCTAGGAGCCTATAGCAAGATAGACTATGCTTGAGCTTAAGCTTAGGTCCTTCCACTTCTGTTTCTGTTCTATACATGGGCCTCCCGTTTAGGGGCGTAACAGATGATTGAGTGAGTCTATAAGCCTAAACCTAAGACTAAGCGTTGCAAAAATGCGTTCCTAAGGTAAAGCCTAAGCAAAAAAATGTTATTAAATCTAGAATCTACTCGTTATAGACCGCCATAAACTTGGACACCCCTAAAAAATGGGCCTATGAAGAATGATTACGGCCTGATTCCCTCCAGTATTGAGTCGCTGGATCCAAATTGGTACAAGTTTATACATCGGTTTGCATTTTTCGCAGTTGAAGCTCATTGTATAAAAAAGCAGGAAAATATGGCGGCCGCGCAGCTTTTGGTCTAGGGGACAATATCTTCAAGATGGGTTTCAAGAAATTTTTCTAGAAAATGAAAAAAGTTTAGCCAGAATTGCAAAGCTTCTCGTATATACTAGAGGGAACCTGAACCACCCTCCTTCCTCTCAAAAAAGCCAAACCCTTCCTTCCTCTCAAAAATGCCTACTATCAGATAGCTCGACATACGGAAAACCGACACATATTTTTAAAAAATATAAAAAATATTTTTTGCGTTTATATGAAGCTCTGGAGCACCACAATGTGCTATAGGCGTAGACGGTTGCCATAAATACTTATTTCACGTCGACAACTGCTGTGTAATATTTTCTGATGGCAACCGTCTATGCTCGTCTGTATGAAAATTATCAGCGGGGCAACTGCACCAAATTGGTTTTAAGTTCCGTAGACGGTTACTATAAATTCAAACAGGCATCCACAACAACTGCACTAATTTCGTTCAAAGGATCGAGAACACTTGCTGTATTTCAGAATTTGAGTCAGCGTCAAGCGAATCTGTTTGAAAACTAGCAGTTGTCTCTTGAAATTAAAAATTTTGAAAATATTTTTAAAAATAGTAGCACAGACTGCCGTTTATTGCACGGTAGATGGCAACCGTCTACGCTCGATGTGAAATTCCACCGCGTGTTCGCGAAATATTGTGGACGACGCATAAATTGGCGCTTGCGTATGACCTGTGGTTTTTGAATTATTTCATTTGTATTTTGTCAAAAATTAAAGCCAGTAAGCGTCAACGTGGTTTTCGTTAATATGAGCGTTTCCAAGTACAGTTTATATTTAGTACCTGTCTCAAAAGCTGCGGGGTAAAACAACAACATTCAATTGACGGTTGCGGTATTTCACTGAGCACAGCAGTTGTCAATACTAAAAGTATTAACGAGTCTCCGTTGGCTACTACTTGTTTTAGTGTTGACTTCATTAACAACTACAAGTATTAAAAAAGCGATGTATCTGTGTGGGCACTGGCCTGTTTTCTGTTATTTTTTATTGATTTTTGCTCTACGGCGATGAGATTTAAGGAGGAACTCTCAGGTCTGTATCTACCCCATTATAAGATATGTATCGAAACCCAGATTTAGTGTGAAATTCCAGACCAATGTCTGTGTATTATATTTTATTTTTTATACACCTCGGAAACACTTTTTATATTTAAAAAATATACAAATCAAACTTTTTATGGATTGCTGAGAAACCTATTCAAGGGCATAGAAGGAGGCGTAGAGAAGGGAACATCGAAGGTGTGCTGCCCGGTCCAAACCGTAGAGCACAATTTGCTATACTGAACGGCATATAGTGTATGTCGATAATAAAAACCACAGGCCAAACGCAAAGCGACAGAATGTTTTGCTGTATCTTTCTCCTCAGTCACAGCCTTCACGAGAAAACGCCGAAAAAGTTGTGGCGAAAGATATTTGTGTACGACGGCAATTCAAATATTTAAAGATTTTTAAATGTTTAGGTGTATTTTTGCCTATGGAAACGGATAGCACGTTCTACTAAAACATTTGTCATTAAAAACCAACACCTGCAGATTTGATATTTTACCGATTTTAGCCTCGCCATCTGCTGTATATTCAGTTCTGGTATTTAGAAATAAAACATTTTTGTTGGCCATCAACTCAGTCCGGTATTTTTTACCTATGGTTCCACCATGTTTGCGCCCTTCATGATTGCGCATGTACAAACACACTTTTGCTTTTTAAATATTTTTGAGATTTCTTCGTTTGCCATTAAAAGATTCGTTTAGCTTTTAACGTATTTTAGTGCAGGTGCGTACTGCGAAGCTTTTTAAACATTTTATATTATATTGAAGGTATTTAAAAACGTCGAAGCGTTAAGGATTATACAAAATACCAGGGTGCAACCGGAGGTGAAAAATACCGGAGCCGGACAACAACCTAGCATACCGGAGCCAGGGGTGTAAGTAGCCGGATATGAGACGTCATTTAGAGTAGGCCGGATTCACAGAATATGCATGCATTGTTGTTGTTTTTAACTTATATATGCTCCTTGCAACATTTTTGTTTTCAGCCAAATGTGTACACTAAAAACTGTCAAATCCGAAGGTATTATTAGAAATTACGTACTTTTAAATTATATTTCCGCCCAAAATATAATAAAAACACTAAATTTGCTGAAAAATTGTTTATAATATATGTTATATGATGCATGGGCCACTTTATATTTTGTGTTTAGCTTGTGGGTTTTGACATCGTCAAGTGACGCTTGCCGTCGAGCCCGTTAAAATATATCGTTAGATGTCAATAATACTTTTAAAGGCGTAAACAATAGATTTATTTGAAGCGTAATCCTAAGCCTAAGCCTAAACCTAAGCCTAAACAAAAAAACGATAATCTGGAATCTAAACACTCTTTTTTCCACCGCCTCTAAAAGTAACATGGACCTACATCTATCATACTTGCCGCAAAGGACAACAAACCGCCCTAGGGCGGTACAAAATAGCTTTAAAAAACCTCGTTGTTGTTTTTCTACAAAATATTTATTGTATATAGAGTAAAAAATAGATACTACTCGCTTTACATTTTGCAGACATTGAATACTTCAGGCACAGGCCCTAATTCTGAACCACCGTCAATAAAAATTTGCTGCTAAGTAGTCGCAGATGTAGTATTAAGCTCCAAACGCATTCGGATTTTAAAAAATTGTATTTTAGGGTAAATTTAGCGCAAACACATTCTGACGGCCAAAAATCACCAAATTTTTTTTTATACACAGCATAAAGTATCAGCATGGACATTCAAAAATTTTGGAGCAAATTTGTTATAAGAATGTTTTGAAACCTCATAAAGAAATGCTCTCTCGTTTCCGTGTTCAATTTAGCAACTACTGTCATCTGCTTACAACGCTTTTAGACGGCTGCTATTTAACAAGTGGTATTCAATTGATCTCTACTATTACATTTTATGAGTCAATTGACAATTATTATGCGTGCAAATTTTAGCTTTTTAATTTTGTTTCGATTGACAACTACTGTCATCTATTAAAATTATCACCTATAAAGCTTCATTGGAAATTACGAGAAGTACAACAATGCTTGCGGTTTATTATTTTGACAGTAGTTGTCAATTGAATTTTAAAAATGGAATTTAGACAACAAATAGTAGCACCGCTTGCTATATTTCAATAGTAGACGGCACGCGTCAATTGACGATTGCAAAACCACATGCTGTACGCAAGATCAAGTGGAGCACGCATTACATAAGCTATTTTAAGCAAAATTTTTTGAATGCGTAGAATATGCTGCTTTACACGTTTTAACAATCGCCATAACAAATCAGTGTATGACAACGGCCGACCGAATAAATATAATTTACCGGATGTTTATAATCCGAGCAAATATTTAAAATTGTACACTGCTGGTAGCGGTTGAGTCACGTAAAAAATATATGTTGTTTTTTTCTTTACTCCAATTCGAAAAACACAAACTTTTTAAATATGCACATAAATTCAGTTGTTAGGGAGGGGCTTGATTAATCTAATTCAAAAAATTTTCCCTAAGGTTATGTATACAGCCGGTACAAAAATTTATAAGAGCCTGTGTCACCAGCATGCTTGCAAATTATTTTTGACACGTTAAGCTCCAGTTTCAGTTGTTTCAATTGGCCAGGTACACTACGGTAATTTTTTTCGCAAACTGAAATTAATGACGAAATTCTTAGTTTAAAAATTATCTTTTCGTGTTATTAGGTTTGTTGAATTTTAGGATATATTGTTTAGTAACACTGGGAAAAATATCTAGTTGCCCCTAGCTAATTATTTGAGTGATGCTTCTGCATACTAAGCAAAAAAATTCGTACGTTTCGCTTGTTTTTTTATAGCCGTGTTTTTATTTTGTGTAAAGTTTCCTCGTATTTCAGTTTTGAGCCCAGGGCTTTAGAATAACAGCAAAAATAAATTGTTTATATTGAACGGCGAAATTCAGTGTTTCATGGCTAATAAATGGGGATGAACGGGTTACGCTGTAATAACGGTTTTTTGCCGGAAAATTTAGTTATCAACTAATTGCCAAGTTTTATACCCAGGGTGATATTGTTGTAATCCGCATTTTCTAACCTAAACGTGTTTTTTAGGCTCTCAGCCCCTCTGCTAGTTGACAACATTATGCACGGAACCCTCGATGTCTTTGAGTGAAATGTCAATTAGTATGGAAAATTGATTGCGAATATACAATTGTTGGGGCAGTGTATTTTTCAGCAATGTTCGAGAATGTTTGAAATATTGTACAAGGATTCGTGCAAACTTACGAAATTTTTGAATCTCGAGGATTTTGATGTATGCAATTTATTATCTACCATTATTGAAGCAATAACATGATGGAATCTATTTATAGCTGAAAAGATGCTTTATAAATTGGTTTTTGAAACTTAAAATTCGTTGGGATTTTTAAATCATTTCAGACATTTTGCTAATACTTTGGTGCCAGAATACCAAGAGGTTTTTGCATTAAATAGGTTCCATAAAATTGTGGTATTTTTCATCAGTTTTAGTTGAAAAAACTAGCATTTTGAAATGTTATTTTGCTCAGAAAAGTTCACAAATAAATGGCAGAAATTCTTTACGAAAGGTCATATTGCTGGAAACAGCCTATATAAGTTGAGTACTTTGCGGAATCAATTTTTAGATGGGTTATGAGAGTGTAAGATGGTGCCAGTTGGTATCAGGGTCTGCAAAATGCTGTTTTTTGTGCTTATCTTCGAGAATTTGATGAAGTTTTGCGATCCCTAGTGGGACTCTACCCATATTACTTAGCGGTTTAATTTATGGTTTGTTTTGTGTATTTTTGAGGATATTGTGGCGGAATTTGTTTCAATAAAGTGCCCTATTTACGAAGAAATTAGCGGTTGAATACTGCTAAGGCATTATATTTGGAGGTCCCACCGAGATTACCCAATTTTTATCTGGGGAGTGAATTTGAATCCCTACTTTCAAGCCTGAGTGCTACCCATTACACCGAGAGCCTCATTTTTGCAGTACGGCAGGGTACAAATTAAGGAGTGGGGGTGTTCTCGAGTCTAGTGACGAAGACTCTAATTTTTCGGAGCCTGTTGCAACCCTTAGCGGATTAGTTGCGAGTGATACGAAAAATATGGAAGCTATTAATCGAAATTTAGTGCAATTAGACACGGTTGTAAAAGATTTAGCTACACGCCTAGACGAAGGCCTAAGAGATTTAACGGAGGATTTTGATCAAATCTCGCAACGTGTCCGTTTAGGGGCTGATACAGACTTGGCCGTCTCGTTTTATCGGGGAGATTTAGCTGGTTCTGACTTTAAGACTTGGATTGAGAATTTTAACACGTATTGTAACGCTAGATTGATAGATGACGAGATGAAGTTAAAGGTCCTTCCCGCATATTTAAAGGACCGCGCCAGAGATGCTTATGAGCGAGTGCCTGAGCAGTCTAAGCATAGGTTTCCGGACTTAGTAACCGCTTTAGAAACCCAGCTAAATACCCCCGAATGGGCCATGTATCATGAGGCTGCCCTAGAGCAGCGACGGCAATTAGCGGGAGAGAGCGTTTCAGCCTATTTAAAGGCTATTAAGCGGGCATGTCGTAGTTTGTATCCGAACATGGATAACGCTGCATTTGACCGCCGCGTAATTAATAGATTTTTCGGTGGCTTAAGGCCGTCTAGCGCTAAGTTAGAAGTTTTCCGAGACATGCCAAAAACGCTAAAAGAAGCTGAGGATCTGGCGCAGCGCTTAGACATGCAGTCCGTATTGTGTGGTCAAACCGCGGGCGTTAACCAAGTGAATGCATTGACATCGGGGGCAGAAACTATGCAGACTTTGGCACGGGGGGTTCAGTTATTAGCCGATAACCAAAAACATTTAATGCAAAACGTTCGTAAAAATCGAAATTTTAGTCAAAACCCAAGAAATCGTGCTGGACCCGCCCCAAATCGAAATTTTACCGCGAGAAATAACGGAAATAATCCGAATCGAAATTTTGTACCGAATTTTTCACCTCGTGGTCCCCGTTGCTATAATTGTGGAAAAATAGGACATATTGCCATGGCCTGCATGTTACGTAACGGTAACTTTACAAGATCGGGGGGTCAGTATCAAGGTACGCCACGGTTTGGAAACCCAATTAACCGAACTTATGGTTATAGACCACAATTTAATGCACTTCCACGTCCCAATATACCCAACATACCCGCCTTACCGCCCGCCCAACCCGTTAAGAATGTAGTAGCTACAACTGTAGCCACTGCGGGAATTATTACCGATTCACCAACCCCATCTGAACCGACCGAATTACAAAAACTTAAGAATGAACTGGACATGCTGCGCAAGCAAAATGCCCTGCTAATAGAGAAATCATATCCAAATTTTGTGGGAACTGTAACTGTTAAGGATGTAGCTGACTCCGCTAGTACTTTTCAAAGTACTATTATACCAAAATCAACCACAAATATCGAAAACAAGACAACGCCTAAAGCGAGTAAGCCGAAAGTTCTTGGTGCTTGTAGGTCTAATTGTTTTACACTAAAGAGCCATATTCTACCTTTTCTGTTTTTGACAATAATTTTCACTATGTTTTGTCCTACTCAGTCAAGTTTATCTAGGACATTGCATCAATTGCACCCCAAAATCTACCCATCATTTGGCGTTGCCTTGATACCCGAGGGCCTGGTTCTTACATCAGTTGACTCCGTATACGTCCCGGTAGTGATACATCTGGGTCATGGTCGCATAAGGCCCTGTGTGCCCCTGACTTTTGATGGACCACTTCCGCGACGCTGTAACTGTACCACCCAGCAGGTTTTGTTTCATAAACTTAGGGATGCAGAGTTAGCAAAATTATTTGAAAGTTATGTCGGTTCTGTTGACCCCCAGTTTTATGAGTCCTTAATGAGCAATTTATGTAACGACAAACCATTCACCTGTACAGTTGTGAATAGTCAACGAAACAAACGTTTTGTTCCGTTGTTGTTAACTGGGTTAACCTCAATTATGGGTACGGGTCTCGGGATAGCTAATAGCCTTAAGCTTTCACACCTGGAGCCTAAAATAATTGCCTTACAACAAAGTGTGAAAATTTTGAATAACCAAGTTTTGGAAAATACCGAGAATGTACAGAAAATAGCCGTGAACCAAGAACGAATATTTGCCATTACCCACGAACTATCTAACTATATTGAGCAAGCTAGCGCCGCATTTGAGTGTTCTTTAACCCAGTTTACGAGGTCCATGCACTTCATTTCGCAAAATAACCAATTTATTTTGGGAACCCGGAGGGTATTAGATGCTCTTGTAACTGCAAGTGATCAGGGTACCCTGACGTCCGCATTGTTAACTGCGGCGCAAATTAAACTTCTAGTTAAAAAAGAAAAGTCATTAATAGATACTGTTTATACCAATGACCCTGGGCTATTTTTTCATTTTGTAAAAGTGTATCCGGTATTAATCGATATCAGAAATACGCGTTTCGGAATAGTATTAGAAATTCCTCGGGTAAAAATAAATAATGTTTTGCCTCTAATGAAGGTTGTCAATGTGGGGTTTAATTTGCGCGCGCACCAGGCATTGGGAAGATTGGCCCTTCCAAGCTATGTGACTTACGACCGAATTTTAAGTACCGGTTTTTACCATGAAGTAAAACATAAGGATTGTGATAAGCGGACTGGATTGTGGTTTTGCGCCCTAGAGGCCTTACCAACCAGCGCTGCAGATAAGTGCTTTCGAGGTTTAAATGACCACATCGTAAATAACGAGACATGTGTGTTTGAAATAAAACAATTTTCCCCTGGAACGGTAATGGAATCCACGCGATCAGGCATATTGCTCAGAACCCCAAAACCAACTGTCCAAATTACTAGAGTTCGAACATTAGCCCCGTCTGCTCGGGTAGAAACTGTAGTAGTACCAGAAAGCGGAGTGATATTTCTGCCATACACCAACTTTACCATGTTAATAGTTGGTGATCAAGTATTAATGTCTAGTACCCGGCCCGCAGACTTTTTTGAAGTAGCTCCGCTGAATTCGTATAATCTTTCGTTGCACATTAACGGTATACCACCTCCGAATTGGGGAAGTATTGAGACTGTAGAATATCAAGCGAATTTAAGCTTGCACCGCTTTAAGCGTGAGCTATCAATGCTGGCAGTGTCCCAGTCAACTTTTGATTTACCCTTCCCTGATATTATAAGTTATGTTACCTTAGGGTTGTTGCTGGTTGGTGTCATTATTTGCGGGTTGTGCATACTGTACAAACGCTGGTTGGGATGTTGTGCCTGTTGTTGTAATTTATGCTATGCGAAATCAGAGGAAGGGAGCCGAAATAGGCGCCGGGATTTCAACCGAGCGCGGTCAGTTACTTTTTCAAAAGTCCCTGTTTTAGGAGACTCAGAGCAAGTAGTTACCCTACCCCTAACCCATACTCCTCATCAAAGCGGAGCTGTGATAGCCCTAGAATCTCCGAGTATTGGGTATAGTAAACGAAAATTAAAACGTGTAGTTAAATTTTCTACTAACTTATCAGGACTAGCCCCTGAGAGCAGTCAGACCATACTTATGGTAGGTCAAGCGAATTCTGAAATTGAGTTAAGTCTAGACGGAAAAACTGTACGCGCTGTGCTGGACACTGGAAGTAATATAACCCTTATTTCCGAGGAAATGTTTCGAAAATTAGATAAAGGCGATGATGCTTTAGTACCGGTGCCCTGGACTTCTGCCGTAGGAGTTACAGGTCATGATTTACAAATTCAAGGTGCAGTTAAGGTAGATCTTAAGATTGGTAAGACTGAATTGCCCTTCCATGTGTATGTGTCTGATGAATGTACATGTCCTATGCTTATTGGTGTTGACTTGTTACGGTATTTAGGTACCATGACGCTTGACTACGGGACGGGAAAGGCTAGTCTTGGAGGCATGACTATGCCATTAGGTGCCCAAAAGGTACATAAAGTTCAGCTTGCTGAACTAACTACTGTACCTCCGAGATGTGAAGTAGTTATACCCTGCCCGGCCTCTGGCTTTGACATCGATGCAGATGTCCACTTTGAACCAGCTGATAATTTAATGCATGAATATGAATTGTGTTGTGCTGAACTACTTGTTTCAAATGCTCCAGAGATAAGTGTGCCAGTGCGTATTTTATATTTGTCCAACGCTCCGGTTAAGTTGCATAAAGTGAGCCATTAGTATCACGCGAGCTCAAGCCTAATACTGCTCGTGTCCTAAGCGTAAACGAAGTCCGACCCTCGCCAAAAGACATTATAGCTGAATTAAATTTAGAACAGTGTAAGATTTCAACCACTGAGAAAGAGCGTTTGATTCAATTATTTAATGAATTTATGGATATATTTGCCAAACATGATTATGATTGCGGTACTATTTCAGTAGTAGAACACTCGATCGATACGGGAGATGCCGTACCAATCAAACAACGACCGTACCGTGTACCATTTCAGTCAAAGGATAAAGTCGATACCGAGCTGAACAACATGCTGCGATATGGAATCATCGAGCCATCCACCAGTCCCTGGGCGAGTCCTATGGTAGTTTTGAACAAGAAAGATGGTAAGTCTTTGCGAATTTGCATTGACTATAGGAAATTGAATGCTGTAACTAAAAAGGACTGCTTTCTTTTGCCAAACATTAATGACCTTTTGGAGTGTGTTGGCCAGGCTAAATATTTCAGTGTAATGGACTTAATTTCAGGATACTGGCAAGTACCCATGGCTCCTGATTCCGTAGAAAAGACAGCTTTTATTACCCCTGCGGGTCTCTACCAATTTACAAAAATGCCATATGGTCTCTGTAACGCCCCTGCTACATTTCAGCGAACACTAAAAGCAACATTACGTGGGCTTGTAGAGCGCATATGCCTGATTTATATAGATGACATATGCGTGTTTTCTGACACATTTGAGGAACACTTAAGGCGATTGAGATTGGTTTTTGAACGTCTAAGACAAATTGGTTTAAAAATTAAGCCATCTAAATGCGAATTTTTGCGTAATGAGGTCCCATACTTAGGACATATTATCTCAGCAGCTAGCTTACAGCCAGACCCAAAGAAAGTTGCTGCTGTTGAACACTATCCAATTCCAACTGATATTACTTCGGTGCGTAGTTTCTTGGGGTTTTGTAGTTATTACCGTCGATTTATTAAGGGCTTTGCAGCAATTGCACGGCCATTAAGCCAGTTAACGAGTACCCTTAAACAGTTTAAGTGGAACGAAGAGGCTGAGAAAGCCTTTTTGCATCTCAAGCAGAAACTTATGACTCCGCCAATACAAATTGCCGATCCAAAGAAACCATATTGTTTAGAGACAGACGCAAGTGGCAAAGCCATTGGCGCTGTATTGTCACAAAAAGGGGATGATGATAAGATGCACCCTATTGCCTGTGGCAGCCGTTTACTGCAGAAAGCTGAGCGTAACTACACTACTACAGAATTAGAGGCGTTAGCGGTAGTTTATTTCATGAAATACTTTAGGAACTACATATATGGCCAACGTGTGACCATTATTACTGACCATTCAGCACTGAGGTGGTTGTTAACAAATAAAAACGCCTCGGGACGTTTGCAACGTTGGGCTTTGGCCCTCACTGAATATGATTTCACCGTGGAACACCGAGCTGGAAAAAATATGGCTCATGTTGACGCCTTGTCCCGTGTAGAACATGAATCTAGTCAGTCACCTGGCGAAGACCCTGACGATATTTAATTCGTTTATATGATTACGGCATCAGAAACAGACAATACTCAAGGGAATCCAGGTTCTCGCGAATTTGCAGAGCGGCAGGAACAGGATCCAGAGTTGAAGGCGCTCAAAGCATACATAGAATTGGGTAAAAAACCGGATGATGATAAACTGGTTGCGCGTTTTGCGCTCATAGAGCCACGGTATATAGTACGAGACCATATACTGTACCATCATTACCCGGTACCGAAGCATCGGACCGGTGTGATATGGGAGCAGTTAGTAGTACCCTTTAGTATGCGGGAAGAAATTATGTCGGCTCACCACGATGACGTGGTGGGTGGACAGCATTTGGGTGGCCAGGTAAACTACGGTAATTTTTTTCGCAAACTGAAATTAATGACGAAATTCTTAGTTTAAAAATTATCTTTTCGTGTTATTAGGTTTGTTGAATTTTAGGATATATTGTTTAGTAACACTGGGAAAAATATCTAGTTGTCCCTAGCTAATTATTTGAGTGATGCTTCTGCATACTAAGCAAAAAAATTCGTACGTTTCGCTTGTTTTTTTATAGCCGTGTTTTATTTTGTGTAAAGTTTCCTCGTATTTCAGTTTTGAGCCCAGGGCTTTAGAATAACAGCAAAAATAAATTGTTTATATTGAACGGCGAAATTCAGTGTTTCATGGCTAATAAATGAAGATGAACAGGTTACGCTGTAATAAAGGTTTTTGCCGGAAAATTTAGTTATCAACTAATTGCCAAGTTTTATACCCAGGGTGATATTGTTGTAATCCGCATTTTCTAACCTAAACGTGTTTTTTAGGCTCTCAGCCCCTCTGCTAGTTGACAACATTATGCACGGAACCCACGATGTCTTTGAGTGAAATGTCAATTAGTATAGAAAACTGATTGCGAATATACAATTGTTGGGGCAGTGTATTTTTCAGCAATGTTCGAGAATGTTTGAAATATTGTACAAGGATTCGTGCAAACTTACGAAATTTTTGAATCTCGAGGATTTTGATGTATGCAATTTATTATCTACCATTATTGAAGCAATAACATGATGGAATCTATTTATAGCTGAAAAGATGCTTTATAAATTGGTTTTTGAAACTTAAAATTCGTTGGGATTTTTAAATCATTTCAGACATTTTGCTAATACTTTGGTGCCAGAATACCAAGAGGTTTTTGCATTAAATAGGTTCCATAAAATTGTGGTATTTTTCATCAGTTTTAGTTGAAAAAACTAGCATTTTGAAATGTTATTTTGCTCAGAAAAGTTCACAAATAAATGGCAGAAATTCTTTACGAAAGGTCATATTGCTGGAAACAGCCTATATAAGTTGAGTACTTTGCGGAATCAATTTTTAGATGGGTTATGAGAGTGTAAGATGGTGCCAGTTGGTATCAGGGTCTGCAAAATGCTGTTTTTTATGCTTATCTTCGAGAATTTGACGAAGTTTTGCGATCCCTAGTGGTACCCTACCCATATTACATAGCGGTTTAATTTATGGTTTGTTTTGTGTATTTTTGAGGATATTGTGGCGGAATTTGTTTCAATAAAGTGCCCTATTTACGAAGAAATTAGCGGTTGAATACTGCTAAGACATTATACAGTTGCAACAAAATGTGTTATTAATGGTTGGTTTGTATTAAAACCAGATTAGTGAAAATGTTGGGCACCACAATCGTGAATATCCGGTAGAGTTTTCCGGATATTGTAACCGGATACAGATATGGGTTTCTTTTGTCAAAACTTTAAATCCCTGGTGTATGTTCGCAGAAAAATTGCAGCCTTGAATTATAATTATTTATAGCAAACTTATGAAATGTTAATTACTGTTTACTGCATATGTTTTTTTGAAGATTGCCGTACGCGAAAATAGTGAGAGCAATGACAAAAACAACAACATTTCAAACCAAACTAATTATTAAAGTACAGAACTTTAGCGTTTTCAACACCTCGTTGACTAGTCATAGTTAATCGCGTGGGTATCCGCGGGTAAATTCGCTCTCTGGCTGAAACTGAGTTTAACTTTTAATTTTGACTGGTATCATTTTGATTCCACCACGATTCAAATTCTTTATCATCCATCCCATTATACAACACACTGGTATGATTTTTAAACGTGGTATTAACGTTTAAGTTACCCTCAATGGTTGGACTTATGTTGAGTTCAGAATTGGGCCGATCAAAGTCAACGATCGGTTTTTGATCTAAAATCCAAAATGCTCTTTGACGATGTCGATTTTGTCGATACGCTTCGTTATGAACACTCAAAGTGAGATCAAAATATATCGGCGGCGAACCTTCTGTCCCTCGAACCCCGCCTGAAAGTCGACCCTCGCTTTCATGTTCGTCTCCGTCAGGCCCATATTCGTAATCGCGTTCTGAGCCCCAAAATCGAGGCTCAATACGTGTCATCGTTGTAGTTCCTTCTTCGGCGCGGTATTGAAAATTAATTGTTGTAATTAAGTATAACTGATTAGTTTCTAATTGCTGATGGTAGACTTTTGCAGTTATCCAAGGGTGTCGTTGCTAAAAGCATAAATTACAACATTTACAACACTCACATCTCAAAATATGCACAAAATTAAAGCGAAAAATGTTATAAGAATTAGTAAAATAATTTTGGTGTGTTTTGAGAACACATTTCACAATGATTAATATCAAATTAAAACGACAATTTGCTGTCTGAAATGTTTTTGTACTTCGATCTGACGTCCTTGCTTGGCCAAGGGTTGCGCTATACTTTACGGTGCCGGTCGCCACCGCGCGTCGCCGTACGCCACTGAGCGTTGCTCACAACAATATTTGCAAAATCTATTTGGTAGCGTACGGCGAAATACAACCCAAAGAGGTTGACGTACAGTTATTACGACAAAATTGTTAAAAATTAACACGCTGGTATATGACCAGAGATAAAAAACATTTGAAATGATGTGTGAAAACAGAAGTTTGGTCCGCTGACATATACATGCGATTACCTTAAGATTAGCAATTTTGCCGAATCGCCCGGACAGTATTACATCTTGTGTCCCCGAAGCCCCGGTCCAAAAATTCGGTAGTCGAGTTCCGTTGTACCTACAAAATTATACCCCTATTATTTGTATATATTTAAATATATATAAGTGTATTATATAAGATATATCTATATATTTATATATAGAAATATTATATATATATAAATACATATACAGATATATAAATACATATATATTATATATAACTGTTTACTAATTTTCAAGTATAACAAAAATAAAAATTAAATAAATTAGGAGTAATGGAAGACGTTTGAAAATCTGTCTCCTAGAAGGGTTACACTACAGTTCTAATGATATCCGGCGCCTTCCGTCACTGTACGGCACCGTACCCCAAAGCGTGCGTATTGACGCATGGCACAGAATATCAATTTGTAAACAAAAATTTTTTGACATGCCCCGCTACCCTATGCGTACACTGGTTTTGCATGCTCAATAACCAGAAGTCGAACCACATCTCAAAAATAATGGGCCTATAAGCCAAATCTGTGCCTACCAGGGTACAACCTGATTTCTGCCTCGAGTTTCGGTCGAAAACACCTGGTTGCAGCTTCGGCAGTTTCACTTGTTACTTTTTTGTATTTTTATAAAAAACTGTCATTCAGTTTAGTTTGTGTGAATATTTCGTGCCAATTTAAAAGGCATAAAGTTGGTGATATTTCTGAAACGTTATGGACAAAAACGATTTTTGGGTGTAACAGCGATTGTTGCAGTACATTAAAAAACTGACAAATTTAACATTATTTTTATGTTTTGTAATATTTTTCATCTGTGGTTCAGTCCCAAAATTGGAACAAAATTTAAAATTGCATTAATGCTCTGGTTTTTAACCTTCGGTTGTACGCTGGTACCTGGCACATTGAGGTGTCATGTTTTGGCGAAGAACAGATTTCAGAGTACATTTAGACTCCATAGGTGAGACGCTTTGTTGAGTATTCCAAGTCCTACGCTTAGGCTTATGCATAAGAAAACGTTTTAACTATGGGCCAATGTAAAGAACAGGAGCGGAACAGTAGCATAAGCATATACCTAAGCCCAAGCCTAAGCGTAAGAATGAGAATACTCCAAAGACCAAGCCTAAGCCTAAGCCCAAGCCTAAGCGTAAGAATGAGCATATTCCAAAACTTACACCTAAGCCTAAGCCAAGCAAAAAATTAGTCTAAAGCTTAAAGCTTACTCTATTGTAGTGTCATAGAAAAAATGTTCACAAAACCGAGATTCCTATTTGGGATCTGCGACAGAACAAATCAAAGCTGTACCACAATTCAACGGCAATGTTGCATCCATCATTCGAACAGAAATCTTCTACAGCATCCGCAGGACACGAAGCGCATTGTAACTGCATATTAACATCTTGATATTTGCCCGAACAACAATGAATTGTAAAACGTTCCGGTCGGATACGGATACTGTAATGACGCGCTGGGACAACCAGAAATAACGACGCTAAGAACAGTAGCAAGATTTGCTTGTAAGTTTTCAAACAAAACATTATATAATTGAACTTTGATTTATGAGGATACTAAAATTAAAAGGATACACCCAAGTTAAAATTCTATAATATACTCACTACGCGCCGCCGGACGTTGCCACACGCCGTCAAATAGATATTGCCTATTAGGCTTAGGCTTAGGCTTAGGAATAGGGTTATGCTTACGTTTAGGCTTAAGCTTAGGCTTTGGATTTTTCTTAGAAAAATGCTTATGCTAGTGTTACGGCCCTGTTCTATACATGGGCCAGTAACTCGGGGTTCAAAAGGCGATAAGTTGCCATCCAGTGACTGGTAACCTTAAACTTGGAAGGACAGTTGAATAATTATTTTGAATTAAAAACTTTGAAAGTTCACGGCAAATAAACATCAACACAAATGATTTATTGGTTTCTCGAAGGTTTATGTGTCTTTTTCTAAAATCCCAAGGGTCTTTTGCCAAAAAATCGCTGGTTTCAAAACAAAATTAATATCCCGGAAACGTGTAAGGCGCGACGCCAACACGCAAGTTTTACGTTTAAAAAGGTAAATGTCGTAGTCACAGGCTGAGAGAGAGCCGAAAAGGTCGACTAATTTTTGAAAATCGTCGCTCTCAGCCTAAGCCAAAATTTGTTTTCAATTATTCTATGATAGCAAAATTTTGTTTGCATTCACAAGGTTTCTTTTGCCCCCTCTGTTATCAATTTGTACTGTAATATATTGGTGCGAATGACGTCGTGATATCACGTACCAGTCGTGTAATGGGTTGTATGTCGACCTTGCAAGCGAATGGCCCGGGATCGAACTCTCAATAGTCTGATATTTCATCGCCAATTGCACAAACCGTATTGTGTCGCTGGCAAGTCTAAGTTAAGAGATGTACTTTCAGGATTTTAGTAATGGCGCACGGCTCAATATCCACATGGTGGCGACTGGCTACACGCAGATTGGTCCACCGTGATGTCTGCGTACCACATTAGGTTCGACGAGGGTGGCTATTAAGCCCTGCTTCTCAAGCACAAAAGACGGACAGCACACGAAAGTTTGTGGGTCGCGCGCACTGTGAATTTTTATGATAAGAAACAGGGCCAATGTTACTTTGAGGTGCGTAATTGTAAATTACACGTATTTCTAAGCCTAAGCCTAAGCTTAAGCGTTGCAAAAATGAGTTCCTAAGCCGAAGCCTAAGCCTAAACGTAAGTCTAAGCAAAAAATGTAGTTTAGAATCTAAACCTACTCTTTTATAGACCCACCAGAAACCTGGACGCCCCTTAAAGTAACATGGGGCAGAAGCAGTATATTTTAGTGTTGAAAGAGAATTTTTTCAATAAAATTACATTTTAAATCATCGACGCTTGTTTTGTATTCCGAAGATTTTAACTTTAAATCATAATTTTAGACAATTTTTCAATATTTTAAGATTGACCAATTGTGCTGAAGGCACAACATTTTTGAGTTCATGTTTTAACATTGCCGTATTTTATACCTCCACAGGCTCCAAGATCAAGAAGTTCGACCATATGTTGATAAATTCCTACGAGGGTCCATGTATACCGTGCGTTTGCCTGCTTCAGTGTTCAAATCAAAAATCTTTTTTGAAAAAATCTGAGGACTTCTGTTGAAAAATTGTAGTTTAAGACATATTTTTTCTGCAAATTTTTTTGGCCCATGCATAGATCAGGAGCGGAACGTTTTTCTGTGGAACTGCAATATAGTAAGCTTTTAGACTATTTTTGCTTGGCTTATGCTCAGGCTTAGGCTTAGGAATATACTTATAACACTTTTCCGCACTGTTCCTTTTACATTGGCCAAGTTTTTTAATTCGAAACACAGTGTGACGACAGAATTTTAAACAGAAAACCAAACATTAATTTAGAATTTAAGTTTATCGGTGAACTTTAGCACATTTTGTCGGCTCAAAAGTTTCCAAAAGTTTAAACGAAACACTGATTATCAAAAACCAAAGATTTAAATCCAATCAATATAAGTTGTTTTTCGTTTCTGATCAATAAACGTTTATCTTAACCCACGGGCGAAATAATATATCCATCATAATTCCTTGCAGGCAGTATAAACACCTAAATCTCAAACTGTCCTTTAACCGAGAGGGGGGCGTGTCCAGTAGATCATTACGCGAGGGTATAATAGAGGACCGGAACAGCCACCCCATTCCCTCCATTTGCCCATGTATAGAGCAGGGCCTGAACAGCGGTATAAGCATATTTCTAAGCCTAAGCCTAAGCCTAAGCGTAACGATGAGCCTATTGCTAAGCTTAAGCAAAACAATTAGTCTAAAGCTTAAAGTGATTCTATTACAGCCCCGCAGCAAAACGATCCGGCCCTTGAGGAGCCCTCATTCCAAAGAGTGCCTTCACCTTAACAAGATTTTAACCCAAAAATTTGAAAAATATTTTGATCACTGCAATGGACGCTTACCCCGGAATTTTGGAGAACACACCCTATAGCCTGCTTCGGTACTGGCGTAATCTTAATATTGAAAACATTTTGGCATGGGGTTATTGCCAGCGAAGTTATATTTTTATACTTTAATATTAAAGATTGTTGTTCTAAAATCTGTAAAAATGCTTCTGTGTTGTCTTTTTAGAAATGTCAGAAACGATATTTTCTTCCCCCCTCAAATTCTTTCTATCGTACGAGCCGTTGCTGTATAAGGTTCTTAAGAACCTAAAGACGGTTCTCATGAGCCCTTTTTAAGGACTGGGCTTTGTACGCTTTTGATCAGACCCAGTACGAAATAGTCGTTTGTTTTTATTGTTGTGTCGTATTTGTTTGATATTTGTTTGTAAATATGTGTGTAAATCTTTCATTTGACTATATATTTAGTAGTGATCATTAGTGTCCTAAGACGAGGTATACACGAACCCGTGAAAATGTGAACAATTGTTTCATTTGAGGTATTTTCTGAGGGAATGCTTGTCAATCTATGGCATTTACTTTTTGCCGAATTAGAGTATACTATGAGCAGCTAAGAGGAAGCGCTTTAGTCTCGATAGCGTTCGTCGCAGTCCGTCACCAGTACGGCGTCGTCCGTCACCGTGCTTCATGGGTGCAGTATCGTACGCGAATTACCCATGTACCATACCGTATGGTGACGGACGGCGCCGTACAGCAAGTACAGCGCAACCCTAAGGATCAAACTGTTTACTCATCTATATCAGACTTGTAGTCAAGGGGCCTGAATGGAAAAATTTTGCCCCCCCCCCCCCTGGAAAATTTCCAACCTTGCTTGTGAGTCAACGAAAACCGTTGTATGCTTCTCTGAAAATTTTTAGCCACTCCCCCAGCAAGGTAAGTTGGCTACAGACCATATATATATATATATATATATATATGTATATATATATATATATATATATATGTATATATATATTATTTGGAAATAACGATTTCCTACGCCAATTTGATACTGGTTTCTATCGACCAGCCAAAAAAGTTTATCATCTGTTGTATTACACACAAAAAAGTATTTCTGAATTTATTCAGAAAGTTTTTTCTATGGCTAATCTGACAAGATTTTCTGAGATTTAAGTCAATTTTTCAAAAAAATAACTGGAAAACTTTTATTTTCAGACCTTATCTCAAAACATTTTCAAATCTTTTTAGTTAGAACAGAAGTACTTTTTAAGTTCACCTTGCTAATTATATTTCTTAATCGTAAGAAATTTTTTCTTAAATATCAGAAATATTATTTTGAGTATAATTGTTTCGGAGAGGGTCAAATCAAAACATTAAACATGTATATACCTGTTGTTTATACATGGATATAGGAATCAATGGCCTCTATGAGTGTATAACTGTGTCCTTGTTTTGACGCAAGATTGAAAATATAAAAAAATATCTCAAAATACAAATTTTTGAATAATTAAGATTTAGTGTAACTTCCCTAAAATATTTCAAATAAAAATTCCATTGTTCGTTGTTACAAAATGAAGCACTCAATCCTACTGTGTCTACGTTTGATTCTGTTACTTGTTTGTCAAATTTATGTAAGTTTTTTTTCACAATTTTACACATTGGCTGACTTTCTGAAATGTTACTTAAGTATTTACTTAAGTTACACTTATAAGTGATTACTTTAATCGCAAACATAAGCAAAATATTTAACTTTTCAAACAAAAAAACAAGTAAAATGCCAACTCTCAGCCAGTACGAGAAGGAATCTATAATTTTGAAAAATGAACGGGAAACGTTCTCAGGCTACAATTTTCATTAGACCAAGGTAAATATTATCAGAATTTCTACTTTGTTCAATATCACATATTTACTGACTAATTGTCAACTTAAATACGTTTTAAAAAAACGATAATTTCATTGAATAATTGCCTAGCAGATACTAAGTCTAATGTTATGCTTAAGTAGTGTTTCAGAAACGCAGCCAGTGTTTTTAGGTTAGACAATTTGTTATGTGTATAGAATAGGATTCGAACATTGTTGTAGACCTTCATCGATCGCTATAAGTTTTAATCGTACTAAGCTCTCTATATCTATCAATTTCTCTCTAAATTTAAATTAAATGTTCAGGCCAATGTATTTAGGTTTAGAACGTCTCCAATATATGAAAAAGATATTTATATATCAATCGTTTTTATAGAACGTTATTTTACCCTTCGGATACGCAGGATTCATAGACGAAACTCAATTTGCATTCAACTCAATTGATCTTCGAAAAAATAGCGACCCGCAATCGACGACAATTTCTTCGCCAATGGCACGTGATGGCCGTGACGTTGACGGTAATTCACCGTGGGAAGATCCATTTGCCCGAGCCGGCGGCCATCACAATGAGCGATTTTTTGCGTTCCGCGCCGGGACGATGTTTGGACTGAAACGCGAGACGGGCGAATATTGCTTTCTGGCTGATTTTGAAGCGCGAATGCTGGTGACGAGGATTGGAAAAGTGGTGATTTTCAAGAAAACTTCGGTGAGTTAAAAATGATGCTTTCAACTGTAAAGCTAACGCAAGACTTTCAATACTTTCGATGTCTTCCAGCGCCGCCCGGCACCGACCGTGATCGTCTCTTACTGGCGGCAAAGGTAAGTTAATTTTTGTTCGGCACCGTTGGAAAATTCGGTTACTGTAGTGATCTGGATAGGACCGAGTAAATATAACAGGGTGATTGGATCCTCATGTACGAAGTTGGGACTACAGACCGTAACAAAAGTTTGTTTGGTTGAAATGAGTTATATTTTTAGATCGATGAAGGATTCTATTATTATACGCCGTATTTGAATAAACTTGGCATTTCTGGCAAGTGTGCGCTAAATACCACTGATAAACAAGGTAAAGTTCAAATTAATCAACTGTGAATAATATTTTGGGAAATACTTAAACTTGAATCTGTCCTGCGTCGAAATCAAATCCGCGTTCAATAAACGAACAATGTTTATTGTTACTATTTTTGTAGAAAATTTCAAAGTTTCGAATATTTTATTGCATATTTTTTTAATTTTAAAAATTTAAAAAATATGCTGATTCACCAATTAACGAAAAATTTGCCGTTTGGACATTGTCTTTTTGCCGTTTAATAATTTAGTTTTTGTCATTAAAGTTTAATTTTCAAACCTGTTTAAGAAAACCGCAATTTTTCGAATTTCTAAGACCGTTTGTTAAATAGCAAAAGAATTTGCTAAAATTGTTTCTTTTATGAACTTTTCCTGGTGCTTGTCCTTGTTGTTGCCAAATTCTCAGTAACTGCTATTTTAATAGCAAAATTTTATAATTTCGAATTTAACTTTTGAAACAACTCCTGATGGGAAGAAATGAACAATCGGCGAAACTGTTGTTTATGTTTTTCAGCTCAGCTCAGCATCGAATGGGACACCGAAGACAGCAAAGATAAAGAAAAAGATTTAAAAGTTAAAGCAGATCCGTCACAGCCGAAACCAGGAGGACAGTTTCGAGTCGAACTTACGTTTATTCAGGTTTGTATACAATTAGGTAATGATAATAGTTGGTGACTACAGAAATGCTGGCCAATGTAAAGAAAAGGGGCGGAACAGTATTACAAGCACATTCCTAAAGTCTAAGCCTAAGCGTATGCATGAGTATATTCCTAAGCCTAGGCCTAAGCCTAAGCGTATGGCTAAGCCAAGCAAAATAATAGTCTAATGCTTAAACATACTCTATTCTACTTCCACAGAAAAACGTTCCGCCCCTGTCGAAATGCTGGTGATAGAGTCTTGCATTTTTCGCAACATTTGATTATTTTTAAGTTTTTAATGGTGGGCATAACCAAGTGGCAACCTTATCTTCGTGGCGGTACAAAAGCATAATTCAGTAAAACCAAGAGTGAATGATGTATGCATCAACAAGGGCAACTGGATACATTCTGTGTACGAAACAATGAACATAGCACACGTTGTATTTTTGGCTTGTTCACCAAGCATAAAGTAACTCCCTTAAACAAAGGGGTAAGCAAAAAATTCAACGAGCGCCAGGAACTTTTCGTTTCATGCAGTTTATCGGTCAGTTACAAACTTTTGTTTCGAGTTTCCATCGAGTCTTGGTAACTCTAACTTCTGCTACACTGCCAAAATGGTGAGTCAAATCGACTCTCCGAAATAGACTTTAGATTCAATTTGACTCACCATTTTTTGCAGTATACAACTCATTAATAGTCTCGATATTTTGTTTGTATATTTGTTTACAAACGTCGGCATGTAAAGATACAAGGGCGGAACGTTTTTCTGTGGGACTGCAATAGAGTAAGCTAAGCTTTAGACTAATTTTTTGGCTTGGCTTAGGCTTACGCGTAGGCTTAGGCTTAGGAATAAACGCATTCTTACGCTTGGGCTTAGGCTTAGGCTTAGGCTTAGGCTTAGGCTTAGGCTTATGCTTACGCTTACGCTTAGGCTTAGGAATATGCTAATAATGCGTGGTTTACATTAATTTGTGTACCCGATGTGGAATTTCTCACCGGCTGTGGACGACGACTTTTGCTATTTGAAAAACAGCAGCTAGCGTTGGTTAAAATTTGAATTTTTCTCAATTTATAAATACGAACGGCAAAGCCTTAAAAATCCAAAACCTGTAATTGTAGTTGTATTTTAAATGAATTTTAGCACTTGTCCTTTAGTGGTTCGAAATACACAGTAGCTGTAGTTGGCGCCTTTGCTGAATTTTAGTAGTTGTCTTTAGTACAAACAATTCTGTTTAAGTAACTGTATGTAGTGTAATTTTTGTTGGACAAGCAAGTACAACTACTGTCCGCTAACAACCATAGTACATAATCCTAGTGTAACTTCCATATCAGAGGCATCGACGGCTACTTCAAAAATTCAATTTCAAGCAACTGTCGTTGGCTAGAGCTCGAAAACTAGAAAGCGTCGATGGTTTGTTATTGTTCAGATGTATCGACGATTGCTCCGAAAATTCATTTTATAGCAACTGTCCTTGCCTAGTTCACGAACAGAAGTAAGCGTCGATGGCTTTTTGTAATTCAGAGGCATCGACGACTGCTTCGTACTTGAATTTTAAGGAACCGTCGCTTTCTTTAATTTTTAACTGCCCTTCACAATAATGTATTAAACCACGCATATCTTGTTTGAGACCCGTAGCCAGCTCACCTAAGGTGGGAGGGGTAAAAAATTTTTCGGCGGGGCATACAAGGGGCTTTGTTGACTTCTGTGTGCACAAGCAGGGTTGAAAATTTTCTAGGGGAAGCGGGGGCCAAATATTTTTTCCGGGGGGTCAGCCTCCTGCCTCTCCTTGCTGAACCGTATCTTTTCAGCCTGTCTACCCTAGTGTATTAAAAAAAAAAAAAAGAAGAAAAAAAAAAAAAAAACAAAAAAAACCAAAAAAAAAAAAACCAACCCCCACCAAACAAAAAAAAAAAAAAACCAACAAAAAACAAAAAAAAAAAAAAAAAAAAAAAAAAAAAAAAAAAAAAAAAAAAAAAAAAAAAAAAAAAAAAAAAAAAAAAAACAAAAAAAAAAAAAAAAAAAAAAAAAAAAAAAAAAAAACAAAAATAAAAAGAAAAAAAAAAAAAAAAAAAAACCAAACCAAACAAAAAAAAAAAAAAAAACAAAAAAAAAAAAAAAAAAAAAAAAAAAAAAAAAAACCCAAAAAAAAAACAATTGAAAATAAAAAAAAAAAAAAAACCAAAAACAAACAATAATAAAAAAAATAAAAAAAAAAAAAAATAAAAAAAAAAAAAAAAAATAAACAAAAAAAAAATAAAAAAAAAAAAAACCAAAAAAAACACACACCAAAAATAAAAAAACAACCAAAAAAATAAAAAAAAAACCAAAAAAAAAAAAAAAAAAACAAAACAAACAACAAAAAAAAAAAAAAAAAAAAAAAAAACAACAAAAACAAAAAAAAAACAAAAAACACACAAAACAAACCCAAAAAAAACCAAAAAAACACCCCAAAAAAAAAAAAAACACCACCCCAAAAAACACAACCACAAAACCAACACAAAAACAAGGTGCGATGATGAGGGGGTGTAACTCGCGCCCCCCCCGCCTTGGTTTTTGCTGCACTTAAATTGTGCGATAAAATTTTCTTGGTTGTTTTGTCTGTTGGTTGCATTATTGAGTGGTACATTGATGAAATTTTATTTCGTGGCGTTGTGTTAGGGTTTTTAAATTTAAATGCACTGAATACGTTTGCCCTTGGCACGAAGTATTGGGTGGTTTATACGGGGCAGGTGCCGGTTGAGGTTTATGGTTAAGGCAAAGTTTGTTAAATGTAAAAATTTGTATGGGAGATTGAAACCAGGGTGCAAGGCGGAACTGGATTATACCGGCATCGGCATCCCGGTTGCCTTGGCAGTATCCTATTTTAGATAGTTTCTGAAATGGGGTTTATATAAGCTACGTATGTCCCATGCAAATAGGAGCTGCGGAACGGTGTTTTTTCGAGTAAATGCACTAGAGTAGGTTTAAGCTTTAGAAAAATCTTTTACTTGGGCTTAAGCTTAGGAATTTGCTTATACTATTTTTTCGGCCCTGTTCGATGCGTTGGCCAATCTGCTAAAGACCGTTCGTTAATTTTTAGATATGCTATTTGTGAGGTTCCCCCCTTTCGGTAAATTACTAAATCGTTCCATATTCCCCTTTTCATATCTTTTTGTTGTTAGCTGCTGTTTGGTGGTGGTATGCATTTTGCTGTTGTGACTACGAAGAGCTTAAATGCACAGATTCACATGATGAAATGAAGGAAATTTGTATGAGTAGTTAATTTTAATTGTTTTTGTTGGGCAGTACTACCTGTTACAAGGGTGTGTGCGTGAAGGACGATGAAAAAAACCTAATATGGGTTTCAGTATTACCTTAGAGCAGAACCTATGTAATAGCTGCTGAGATTTAAATAGTTAGAAAAAATGCTTTTGCTTTAGTCGTCGCTGCTCCTAGTTCTGGTAAATTTGTTCCCCCATTAGTGTTGTAGTATTTTGGGCCTATTGGTGTTGTAATACCTCTTACTTAAAATTCGGGATAATTTGACATTTCGCAATTAAATTTATAGTTGTTTTGAGTTTTGAATTGTGCTTAAATTTTGGGGGTTCAATTGACAGGTTTCCGTAATAAATTAGGCCGGCGTTCTTGGACTACGGTACTGGTGTGAACGTCTCTTTTGGATCAAGGAAAACCATAATTGAAAATAGGATGTATTATTTAAGTATATTTTACTGGAGATCCCGCTATTCAGTAACTAGGAAAATTAGTAATTCGGGGAATTATACACCTTTGAAAACTGTCCTTGGGAGTCAAAACAACACGATTTCTTGGAAATCTGTATTTTTAAAGGGCGGATATGTTTTGAAATCGTGAAAACTTAGTCTAAACTGCAAAATTGTTAGATTTTAAGTGATTTTAAGTTCAAATGTTGGTTGAAAAACCTAACTTACTTACCAATTGATCATACTTCTGGAATCTCTGTCTGAATTATTTGTGTAATCTTAGGTGAGTTCGTGTAAAATTTATAAATTTACAAAATAGTTGGGATTTTTTTGGGTGTTTTTGCATTTCTGAAATAATTTCGAGAATTATTCTGACCTTTCAATCAGAGCCTATATAAACCCAGAGTAAAACAACTTCGGGGCAGTTATTCAGGTGTGGGTACGGGCAAGTGCTGCCCGAATTTTTAATCTGTTTTACCGATTGGTTTAAGCTGTGTGCTTCTAATTGTTTGAGTTTGGCGCTACGCCGTGATTTTTTTTCGATTACGCGAAAGGACAGAGGTAGTCCTATATTTTCTGATAATCTAGTAGTGTGATAAGCGTTTCTTGGTTATACTGCCCGCTTAAAGTAATAAGCGTAGTTTCCAGTGCATAGAGGTGCGGCCAAGTAAATTTTTGGTTGACGGCAGATTTTTTTTGGGATATTTTTGGTTGAGATTAGAAGTAATTGCGCATGGCGAATCATTGTACAATCCTTCTATAGGAGCCTTAAATTTCTTTTTCTAGATTTTTTTGTACTTATGTACAGCAACTTTCTGTGAATACAAATACTAGCATTGCGCGCCGACGTACATTTGTTGCGATCCTTTGAAAAATATTGAGAATTGTTTCAATATAATTTGGTGGTATATTTAGCTCGTTTTTTTTGGAATATTGACAACATAGAAGGATATTTGGTGCATGTACGATAATTAAGGGGAGTGTTAGCGGGAATCACTCGATAGTAGTATTATACATATTGTGTAAGTATTGGCGATTTTGTGATCAATCCCTGTTGGGGGCCAATTTCGTTTCGAGTTTACCGATTGATATATCGGTATACCTTCGGGTATCAAAGCTATCTGTGATAATTATCAGTTGAGTTGTGTACGTATTCCATTTTGGGCGTGGGAGGATTTATTAGTGTGAATTATTTTGGGGCGTACTGTAGGTATTTAGTTGACAAATTTGAGGTGTGCTCGTGTTTAGTAACTACGATTGCTTGAAGGCGTTCCCTGGAGTGCCGACTGGCGATCGTAAACGTTACATTTGGAGGTCCCACCGAGATCCAATTTTCTTAACTGGTAAACGAAGTCTGATTTCTGGTCCTAGTTCAGTGTCAATCTTTTCTCCCACATAAGAACTTGCCTTGAAATTTCTGAAAATTACGGCGCGATACCAATTACGTAGTACGGGTGTCTTAGAATCCAGTGACGACGATTCTGAATTTTCCGAACCTCTTGACAGTAACTCTCACCTCGTTTTACGAAACCCAGATATGGAGAATATAACCAGAAACATAGCACAGCTGGATGCTGTTGTAAAAGATCTTGCTAATCGGGTAGATGATGGCTTGAAGGGATTAAGTGATGATTTTGACTTAATTTCCCAACGTGTGCGTTTAGGCACAGAACCTGATTTGGCAATAACGTTTTTTCGTGGTGATTTAACTGGGTCCGATTTTAAGAGTTGGATTGAAACTTTTAATACTTATTGTAACGCCCGGTTGATTGATGATGATATGAAACTTAAGGTGTTGCCTGCTTACTTAAAAGACCGTGCTAAGGATGCTTATGAACGAGTGCCAGAGCATTCTAAGCGTCGTTTGACAGATCTAATACCGGCCTTAGAGGCTCAGTTGACAACACCTGAGTGGACTATGTATCATGAAGCTGCTCTAGAGCAGCGACGTCAGTTACCTGGAGAAAGTGTTGCTGCCTACTTAAAGGCTATTAAGAACGCGTGCAAAAGCGTTTACCCTAATTTGGATAACGCCTCGTTTGACCGCAGAGTCATACACAGATTTTTTGGAGGGTTACTTCCTACCGAAGCTAAGCTCGAAGTTTTTCGGGATATGCCTAAAACACTTAAGGAAGCCGAAGACTTAGCACAGCGCTTAGACATGCAGTCTCTACTCTGCGGACAACCGATAGGTGTTGCTCCATTGAATATTTCCGTGCCTGCTCCCAAGCAGACCTTGCATACACTCGCTCGAGGTGTTCAGCTGCTCGCAAATAATCAAAAGCAGCTTATACAGGACATGCGTAGAAATACATTTAGAAATTCGGAACAACGAAATAGGATGCAGGTGCTGGATAGAAGTCGAATTCCACCTAATAGAGCCCCAGCAAACCGAAATTTTCCAAATACCCGTTCTAATTTCAATAACAATTTTTCACCACGTGGCCCAAAATGCTATAACTGCGGAAAAATCGGGCATTTAGCTGCGGCATGTTTGCTACGAAATGGCAATTTCTCTAGGAATAATAACCAACCACGACCTGCAAATTATTTTGGCCGCCCTGCGTATCGAAATAGTTTTCCCAGTAACAATTTTAGTCGACCCATGCGGCCTAATATTCCTAACCTGCCTGCATTACCGCCTGCACCGTCGGATAAAGCTGTTGTAGCCACCACTTTAGTATCTCGAGATTCTAAGGCTGTTGATTCTAACTGTGCTTCTATGCAAGAAATTGTTCGCCTTAAGAAAGAAGTAGACACTTTACGTAGTCAGAATGCACTTTTGGTAGAGAAATCGTTCCCAAAGTTTGTTGGGTTACTACAGTCTAAACAAAGCGTCTCAAATCAGTTTCCCCAAACGGAGACTAATTGTTTAAACCGAAATAATGATGAAGATAGGGATTTTCCAGCACGTACTAAAAGGGTGAAAGTGTTATCTGGTTCTAAGATATTGCGACCCAAACCGTGGAACATTTGGGTCTGCAGCATACTCGCTCTAGTTTTTACCTTTGCTGTTGCTGTGGATACGAGCTTAATGCGCACTTTACACCAGTTGCATCCAAAAATTTTTCCCTCGTGTGGAGTCGGACTTATACCTGAGGGATTGGTCTTAACTGCTAGCGAATCCATTTATCTTCCGGTTGTAGTACATACTGGCCAGGATTTCGTTAAGCCATGCTCACCACTGGTATTTCAAGGTGGCATACCTACCTTGTGTAATTGTACGGGTCAGCAAGTTTTGTTTCATGAAATTAAGCGCCAGGCTTTAGCAGAATTAGCTAACAACTATGAAGAGACTGTAGACCCTGTATTTTACGAAGAGTTGATGAGAAGTATATGTGAGGAGAAACCATTTACCTGTAGTGTCGTTACTACCGGGCGTAATCGCCGGTTTGTTCCTCTGCTTTTAACTGGATTAACATCGATTATGGGAACTGGTCTGGGTATTGCCAATAGCATTAAGATTGCGCATTTAGAACCAAAAATAGTGGCCTTACAGCGCGGAGTCCAACTTTTGAACGATCAGATTGGAGAAAATTTAGAGGCCATACATAAACTTAACATCAATCAACAGAGGGTATTTGCAATTACGCATGAGATCCAAAAGTACGTGGAACAAACTCGCATTACTATGACGTGCAGTTTAACTGAAGCAGTTTCATTTTCACATTTTATTTCTCAATCGAATCAATTCATAAATGGGGTACGCAAAGTCTTAGATGCTTTAATAGTTGCTAGCGATAGTGGACGTTTATCGACAACTATAATGACTGCGCCCCAAGTTAAGCAACTCGTTATGAAAGAACCTGCTTTGAAAGAGACTGTTTATATTCATGATCCAGGACTATTTTATCATTTTGTCAAGGTATATCCGGTGCTAATAGACATTCGAGAAACTAAATTTGGGGTAATCCTAGAAATCCCGCGCATAACAATAAAGAATGTATTGCCGCTCATGCGTGTTATAAATGTTGGGTTCAATATTCCCTCAAAACACGCTATTGCACGTTTTGCCCTACCAAAATTTGTTACGTACGATCGAATGTTTAGTAAGGGGTTTTACCACGAAATAAAGTCGAAAGACTGTGATCAACGTACCGGTCTATGGTATTGCGGGCTAGAAGCCTTGCCTACTAGTGAGGCAGATAGTTGTTTTAGAGACATGCATCAAGCAAGTCTAAGCAATGCTAGTTGTGCAATTGAAGTTAAGCAAATGTCAGTGGGGACTCATATTGAAACAACGCGTTCAGGTGTATTGGTGCGTACCTCCCAAGCTTACGTTAAAGTCACGCGAGGTCAGACATTGGCTCCAATGTCTAATGTTCAAACCATACGAGTGCCTGAGCACGGTGTTATATTTTTTCCATTTGTAAACTTTAGCATGCTTATTGTTGGAGATCGAGTTGTACAGTCAAGTTCTCGACCAGCCGTAAAATTTGAGATTGTACCCGAGATTAAATATAACTTTTCTGTACATCAAGACATGGTCCCGCCCCCAGTATGGGGTAGTCTAGATACTGTTGAGTATCAGTCTAATTTGTCCCGTCAGCGATTAAGGAGGGAGCTGCTGCACCTAACAACAAGTCCTGATCTTAATTTACCGTACAGTGATTTGCTGAGCTATGTAACTGTGGGTGTACTTATTGTAATAATAAGCATATGTATTATCTACGTGCGGTGTGGCGGCTGTTTTAAATACTTATGCTGTTGTAGTAAGGAAAGCGCAAGCGATCAGTCATTGCCTGCTCGGGCGGTATATATGCCCCAACATACTGAAACTTTTGTGTTACCAGAACGTTCAACCTCGAGTATTCTATCCGGAAAACGGAAACGAACTTTAAAATTTTCAACAAATCTTTCCCCAAGTCATGAGTCGGAGACGGTTTTGACTATAAACCGCTCGCCCTCGGATATTGAAATTTGCATAGATGATATGCGTGTGAGGGCTGTCATTGATACTGGAAGTAACATTACAGTTATGTCCGCAGAAACTTTTCGTAAGTTAAATAAACCCGAATCTGTTCTAGTCCCAGTGCCGGCTACCACTGCTGTTGGAGTTACTGGTCATGCATTGCCTCTGAAAGGCGCTGTGAAAGTAGACGTGGAGATAGGTTCTAAATCTCTTCCTTTCCACGTGTATGTGTCGGACGAGTGCGCCCATCCAGCGATACTGGGGGTTGATTTGTTAAGACAATTTGGTACTGTTTGTCTAAATTATGAAACGGGATTTGTTAAGCTTGGTAAAATGCAGCTAAAAATGGGTTATGATTCTAGTCATCGCGTGCTACTGCCGGATACCACCCTTATCCCATCGCGCTCCGAAGTAATCATACCGTGTTCTGTAAATGGGTTCGAATGTGAAGGGGACTTGTATTTCGAACCAAATTTGAATCTTAGTAAAGTATACGGTCTAAATGCTGTTGAGTTAATAGTAAGTA
>JASANG010000138.1:0-33881 GCA_030248215.1 Enoplolaimus lenunculus
TCCCGGACACTGAGGAGACAAGATCAGTACTTGTTTTAGTACTCCTGTAACACTGAGGAGAAAAAGATTCAGACTGGCTTTATAATCTGACACTGAGGAGAAAGATTCAGTACTTGGCTTCAGTATCCTGAACACTGAGGAGAAAAAAGATTCATACACTGGTCTTCAGAATTTTGGAATATCAGGAGAAAGAAAAAGATCCAGTATCTCTGGCTCTCAGTATTCCTGGACACTGAGGAGAAAAAGATTCAGAGCTGGCTAGATCTGGATGAGGAGAAAATATTTTCAATAATGGCTTCAGTACCCGGAATGAGGAGAAAATACTTAAGCGGCTTCAGTATCCCGGACACTGAGGAGAAAAAAATTCAGTACTTGGCTTCAGTATCCCGGACACTGAGGAGAGAAAAGATTCAGTACTTGGCTTCAGTATCCCGGACACTGAGGAGAAAAGATTCAGTACTGGCTTTATAATTGAAAGAAGAAAAGATTAGAAAAGGTAGTATTGTAAAATTCAGTACCTGGCTTCAGTATCCCGGACACTGAGGAGAAAAATTGTGGTTCAGTTCACACTGTAAGTTCGGGCTTCAGTATCCCGGACACTGAGGAGAAAAATATTCAGTACCTGGCTTCAGTATCCCGGATACTGAGGAGAAAAATATTCAGTACTTGGCTTCAGTATCCCGGACACTGAGGAGAAAAATATTCAGTACTTGGCTTCAGTATCCCGGACACTGAGGAGAAAAAGATTCAGTACTTGGCTTCAGTATCCCGGATACTGAGGAGAAAAATATTCAGTACCTGGCTTCCGTATCCCGGACACTGAGGAGAAAAAGTTTCAGTACTTGGCTTCAGTATCCCGGACACTGAGGAGAAAAGGTTCAGTACTTGGCTTCAGTATCCCGGACACTGAGGAGAAAAAGATTCAGTACTTGGCTTCAGTATCCCGGACACTGAGGAGAAAAAGATTCAGTACTTGGCTTCAGTATCCCGGACACTGAGGAGGAGAAACTACCCCGACACGAGGGAAGTATTCAGTACTTGGCTTCAGTATCCCGGACACTGAGGAGAAAAAGATTCAGTACTTGGCTTCAGTATCCCGGACACTGAGGAGAAAAAGATTCAGTACTTGGCTTCAGTATCCCGGACACTGAGGAGAAAAAGATTCAGTACTTGGCTTCAGTATCCCGGACACTGAGGAGAAAAAGATTCAGTACTAAAAATGGCTTCAGTATCCCGGACACTGAGGAGAAAAAAATTCAGTACTTGGCTTCAGTATCCCACGGACACTGAGGAGAAAAAGATTCAGTACTTGGCTTCAGTATCCCGGACACTGAGGAGAAAAAGATTCAGTACTTGGCTTCAGTATCCCGGACACTGAGGAGAAAAATATTCAGTACCTGGCTTCAGTACCTCCCGGACACTGAGGAGAAAAAGATTCAGTACTTGGCTTCAGTGTCCCGGACACTGAGGAGAAATATTCAGTACTTGGCTTCAGTATCCCGGACACTGAGGAGATAAAAAGATTCTGTACTTGGCTTCAGTATCCCGGACACTGAGGAGAAAAAGGTTCTGAGTACTCTGGCTTCAGTATCCCGGACACTGAGGAGAAAAATAGCTTCAGTACTTGGCTTCAGTATCCCGGACACTGAGGAGAAAAAGAATAAAAAAATTCAGACTGGCTTCAGTATCCTGGACACTGAAAGAGAAAAAGGTTCAGTACTTGGCTTCAGGATCCCGGACACTGAGGAGAAAAAGATTCAGTACTTGGCTTCAGTATCCAGGACACTGAGTAGAAAAAGATTCAGTACTTGGCTTCAGTATCCCGGACACTGAAGAGAAAAAGGTTCAGTACTTGGCTTCAGTATCCCGGACACTGAGGTAGAAAAAGATTCAGTACTTGGCTTCAGTATCCCGGACACTGAGGAGAAAAAGATTCAGTACTTGGCTTCAGTATCCCGGACACTGAGGAGAAAAAGATTCAGTACTTGGCTTCAGTATCCCGGACACTGAGGAGAAAAAGATTCAGTACTTGGCTTCAGTATCCCGGAAACTGAGGAGAAAAAGATTCAGTACTTGGCTTCAGTATCCCGGACACTGAGTAGAAAAAGATTCAGTACTTGGCTTCAGTATCCCGGACACTGAGGAGAAAAAGATTCAGTACTTGGCTTCAGTATCCCGGACACTGAGGAGAAAAATATTCAGTACTTGGCTTCAGTATCCCGGACACTGAGGAGAAAAATATTCAGTACTTGGCTTCAGTATCCCGGACACTGAGGAGAAAAAGATTCAGTACTTGGCTTCAGTATCCCGGACACTGAGGAGAAAAAGATTCAGTACTTGGCTTCAGTATCCCGGATACTGAGGAGAAAAATATTCAGTACCTGGCTTCAGTATCCCGGACACTGAGGAGAAAAAGGTTCAGCACTTGGCTTCAGTATCCCGGACACTGAGGAGAAAAGGTTCAGTACTTGGCTTCAGTATCCCGGACACTGAGGAGAAAAATATTCAGTACTTGGCTTCAGTATCCCGGACACTGAGGAGAAAAAGGTTCAGTACTTGGCTTCAGTATCCCGGACACTGAGGAGAAAAATATTCAGTACTTGGCTTCAGTATCCCGGACACTGAAGAGAAAAAGGTTCAGTACTTGGCTTCAGTATCCCGGACACTGAAGAGAAAAAGGTTCAGTACTTGGCTTCAGTATCCCGGATGCTGAGGAGAAAACAATTCAATACGTAGTGACTGTTGTGACCCGAGCAGGAGGGGGAGTAATAAGAGGGGGTGTCCCCATTTTGAGTCCAAATCAATAGGAGTCCGTATCCCCAATAAGAGTCAGAAAGCGGATAGAATCACTAAACCCTAATTAGAGTCCTTAAATGTTAGTTATCGAGTTCGAAAATTTAAAGCATACTTAGTTTTGAAAGTACATTCTTAATTATAACCTTGCATATCGCTTAAGGTTTTATTACAAGAAAAATAAACGTTTAATTCGACGGATAGTTGCAATAAAAATAAATAAAGTCCGTAACCGATTAACAGGGAGTACCCTCAGGATAAGCCAAATAAATATCAATCCCCCGTCCTAATCGGGTCACTATAGTATCCAGGACACGGATCCAAATGTTTTTGAGTATCCAGGGTGCTGAAGCCAAAAAACTTTCAGTTTCCATGACACTGCCCCCTCAAAAGTTACCTGGCGTACTCATTATTTTGTGGAAGATGCATAACGTTAAGTTTGGGGGGCTGGCAAATGTTACGAAACGCAAAAATTGTAAGGTAGGAACCTTATCATTTTATCACCAAAAAATTTTCTGACGGCAAAAAATTGTATACCATTTTATCACAAAAAATATGCGGGAAAAATTGTAGCAAATTGTAAGGTAGGGACCTTATCATTTTATCACCAAAAAATTTTCTGACGGCAAAAAATTGTATACCATTTTATCACAAAGAAATTATGCGGGAAAAAATTGGAAAAAATTATAAGGTAGGGGATACATAACGCTACAGAAGCTCAGCCCCCTATCACAAATGTTTAGATTTTCTTCTCAACCTATAACTATTAGCTTTATGAGAAAGATTTACATTAATAAAATAAGGGAAAGTTATGAAAAAAGTTAACTTACTCATAATGACTATTAGCTTCAATACAGTTCAAGTAGACCAAAACAGCACCAAGCACTGGATATATTGTTCGCATTATTGGAAATAAACTAATATAATTATTCAATTTACCCAAAATTTTGAAATAAAATCTATAAAAATAGAAGAAATACCTGAAAAATTTATACAAATCACACTGGCAAATTAAGCTCAGCTTCATAAAACCTTGTGGTTCCGATAATTTCGGTAATTAAATTTTGCATAATTTTTTACAATTAATTTATTTGGTTCGTTTTGTTTTAACGTTTGGCACATTTTTGAGCAACAAATTGGCGAGATTTTGTAAAAAATAATAGTCAAACCAAAAAATTTAATACCACTTTTAGATATATTTGCTAAAATTATTAGCAACTTAAACATCATTTGAACTCACTCAAAATAATATTTCTGATATTTAAGAAAAAATTTCTTACATTTAAGAAATATAATTAGCAAGGTGCACTTGAAAAGTATTTCTGTTATAACAGAAAAGTTTTCAAAAAAGTTTTGAAATAAAGTCTAAAAATAAACGTTTTCCCAGTTATTTTTAGGAAAATTGTCTTAAATATCAGAAAAACATCTCAGATTTGCAGCAGAAAATACTTTTGTGAATAAAATCAGAAATACTTTTTTGTGTGTAATTTCGCCCAACCTCCGGCTGCGTTCAAATTTTATTGACCTCCGGCTGCTGTATTTTTCACCTCCGGTTGCACTCTGTTACATAGGACCTATCTTGAAAATTAGTTGCACAATTAGAATACGCCCTAAAAGTCGTGTATATACAGGGAAATGTAATTGTTAGTAATTTATTAATTTAAATGTTTGCCCTGATCTGAGAGAAATTATTTTGAATTGGGGATCGGCGTGCGATCCTATTGATCCCGCACTCTTGGTAGTCCATATGGTTTAAGTTTGAACTCTAAGACCTATATTTTCAAATGCATATAGCATCTATCACCGGTTAGCGATATGTTTTCAAACTGAAAAACTATTGCAATTACGAATTTCAAAATTGATACAAAAGTAATAGAAATCAAACGCAAAAAATGTGCTGAATTTCGACCTGTTCTCATTTATTGATTTGAAAACTACAACAGTTAATATTCGAGAACTATGGTGTGGTGATAGATGCTACAAACATTTGAGAATACAGACCCAGGATCGCGACACTGGCCGATACAACTGGTCAAAATTTGTAATATACTAAAAGTGTTTCGTATTGGCTCTTCGAAATAAAATGCACATATCTTAGGTTTAGGTTTAAAAGATTAATGGTACAGTTTAATTGCAAGAAAAAACTACAAAAGAACAAAGGTAAATAAAACAAAAATGCCAAATTGTATTCAACCAATCAGTAGCTCAAACTGACAAAAAGTATATTTGCATTAGCAAGGGGGGATGCGATTCTCGTGACCCCCTCTGAACATTCGTTTAGGCGTTTAGATTAAAAAAAATTAGAGGCATTGTTTCGGCACCAGATCAAACTTCACAATACAGAATAAACATGGTTAACGAATAGGTATGCAAAAAGTACAACACCGTAACAATGTGGGGTTTTTTGGCCGAAACTACCAATTTGAGTATCGTATTACCGTTGTGAAAATTAGAAAAAACACATCAGCTTTACGTGTAAAAAAAGTTTTGATATGATATATTTAATTCATATTTAATTATTTTTATTAATCATAATTTATAGCTAACGAAACCTCGGACTTGTGTTCATCGATACACCGCATTGCAATGTTTTTAGAGACTAGGTGCCGCCTAAGCTTAAGCCTAATCGTAGTCCTAAGCATAATTTATAATCCTAAAGACCCATATTACTTTAGTGGGCGTCCAGATTTCTAACGGGTCTATAAAAGTGTCGGTTTAGATTCTAGATTGCATTTTTTCTGCTTAGGCTTTGGTTTAGGCTTAGGAACGCTTTTATGCAACGCTTCGGCTTAGGCTTAGGCTTAGGAATACGCTTAATCTACTGTTTTACGCCTACAAATGTAACATTGGCCCATGCTTCCATGCATGAGCCATTGTATAGAACACGGTCCTCACAGTAGTACATGCATATTCCTAAGCCTAAGCTTAAGTCTAAGCCTAAGCTAAAGCCTAGACGTCAGCTTAACCTACTATTACGCCCCTTAAAGTAACATTGACCATCCTAAATATAAAGAATATACTTACCGGTATAGTGAGTACATAGTAGTGACATTGAGATTTTAAACCCGTTTTTTAAATCTTCATTCGGCTGAAATCTATGATTTATGGTAAGTTACTCAGTTTGTTAGCCTACATTTATCATCGGCATTTATCTCACCTTTTTCCAATACTTCATATATTAAATAATGCCAAGTTGGCATTAGATCAGACACGTAGCCAGCTTACTTTGCTAGAGTGGTCTAAAATTTTTTTAAGAAACAGCAAAAAAGGGTTTGTGTTGGCTTACAAACTAAGTTGAGAATTTTCTGGAGGGGGGCAAAAGTGAGCCTCGGTTGGCCCCTTGCCTAAGGGTTCGTATTAGATTAAACCAGGTTTGCAGTAAAATAACTATTTGGCACTTAGCATTATATTACAACTGATTTATGAACGCAGTTGAAAGATTTTCGTATATATTAATACATAATGCAATAATGTTTAACAATTTTGCGTTGTCAATATATGGTATTTTCAACGTTGTGAATTATGAGTTTGCGTGGCTTGCGTACCAGTAGCTAAAGTTGATGCCACAAGCGTTCGCTTTTAGGTTTACGCTCCAGACGTATGCTAATGCTGAGCTAAGGATTAAGCTTTAGCATTAGATTTACGCTCAGAT
This sequence comes from Enoplolaimus lenunculus, assembly GCA_030248215.1. Classification (NCBI taxonomy): domain Eukaryota; kingdom Metazoa; phylum Nematoda; class Enoplea; order Enoplida; family Thoracostomopsidae; genus Enoplolaimus; species Enoplolaimus lenunculus. The sequence goes on from JASANG010000138.1 coordinate 6,446, forward strand.
TTACGTTTAGGCTCAGCCAAAAATTTAACGCTCAAGTTTCAACTTTGGCTTACGGCTAAAAATCGCCACAAATCTGTGTACAAAAGAATATACCCAGGACGCGATACACGGTTCTATATCCCAGTACGACAGCCAGAGGGGGATCAGGAGGGCTAAGCTCCATTGCAAATTTTTGCTGTTTTAGCGCGATTATACCCGCCGATAAAAAAATCCTTATTTGCTAGAATACAGCATAGGTCGGGTAAAATGTTTAACTACATCATACTCTCTGTTTCAATCAAATGCACGACGGCGCTGTGGGAATATTCGAACTTTCTCAGGGTCCTGGGTTGGGGAACTCGAACTAGAATTTAGCCGCTGCCCAGGCACGTTCCCAGACATGAAACTGAACATCAAGCAGCAATAAAAACTCTCCACTTAAGGGCGCCGGTCTACCTTCACACTCTTAATACCTGAGCTTTGATTACATTTTTTGCTTAGGCTTTAAGCTTAGGAATATGCTTATTATCTTGAATTGAACATCCAACGAATACTTAATTTAACCTCACAAATCGAACACTTAATTTTATGCTCATACTATACAGTGAGTTGAAACCGATAATAGATCACGTCTTGAACAACTTGGAGCCTTATTTGCATACCACAACGGTTCGTAGCTTACAGAGCCATTGACTCTCGACCTCCTTAAAAATTTGTGTTCTTCGAAAACGTTTTGCCACCGCTAGCAAATGTATGCTATTTCCACTCACAAGTTTGCTGAAATTATTTTGGTCGTTTCTCGGTCTGCAAGCTTCTGACTCGACTCATCAGAAGTAATATTCGCGCCCGAGGGTTACAACTGAGAATTGACGAAGAAGCTGAAGCAGAGCCTAAATTTTTACTTTAACCCTATTCGTGACACTGGTTAATCAACAATTACAGGTGTAAAGTTTTACAGCAAAAACTTGACAGTTGCAACTGGTACCTGGAACGCAGGAAATTTCGGCCCATGTAACGATCAAGGGCGGTACATTTTTGTGTTGGACTGTAATAGAGCAAGCTTAAGCTATAGACTATTTTTTGCTTGGCTTAGGCTTAGGCTTAGGCTTAGGAATAAACTCATTCTTGCGCTTAGGTTTAGGCTTAGGCCTAAGCTTACGCGTAGGAATATGCTTATAATACTGTTCCGCCCCGGTTCTTTACATTGGCCGAAATTTTGAACAAAACGCTTCCGTGTGAATATGGCTTAAACCATTATTTTTTCCTAAGAATATTAATTTCGCCTATACCGAATAGGCCGTTGTTACGAAAAACAACTCTTGTTAGAGCTTAAAGCTTGCGAATCTTGCGAAAAATATTATTGTTATTGTAGTTTTATTGATAAGCATAAAAGTTAATCTTAACAAATTTACATTGTTTATAAAATATTCGTTGTGAATAAACACGATAAACCAGGGTTGTTTTCATTCCGGCAAAAAATTATGACCACAAAAATGAATTTTTTTCTTTTTGTCCGAAAAAATAGAAAAAATGAAAAAATGGAAAAAAGCCATTGTTTACGGTAATTATTTTCTGGCCAATAACCATTGCTATAAGCGATCCAGATAATCGGGGGTAGGGTTATGAGGACCCAGGCGAATTCATCCATTTCTGGTCTTAGTCTGTAGGTCCGATCTTCGATTAAAGTTTATAGTTTTGATAAACTTTCAAGACTTCGTTTCCTCAATGCTAATATTTCTATTTGGTGCTATTCATCTTGAAATTTTGAAGCCAGCAGGGTGCAATCGGAGGTGAAAAATACCGGTGCCGGAGCCGGAGGACAACGAAACTTGCCGGAACCGAAGTCGGAGCAGGAGCCGGAGGTGAGGGGTTAATTAGTTAATTTTAGCCAATATCTGCAATATGTTGTTTCTTATTTGGTTTTACGCTAATTTTCTGCGAACCCGGCAAATTGTGGCAAAAGTAAAATGAAATACGCTAAACATATAAATTTCGCAAAATTATGTAAAATTTTACTACCGATATTGCCGCCGGATCATCCGGCATAAGTTCTACCGGAGTCAGAGCCTGAGGCCGATCTTCTGCCGGAGCTGGATCCGGAGGCAGACCTCCGGTTGTACCCTGTAAGCCAGTAAACAGCTAGTTTCAAAGTTGTGCACTGATTTCGCGTTTAATTACTAATTTTTTGATACAACATCCACAACCACTCGAGCTCTCGTGTTCAAATGGCTTATTTACTAACTCATAATAGGAGTTACACAAAGTTGACAATACGATTCATTGACTTTTGTTACAAAGACTCAACGTAAGTTGAACTCTTAATCAAAATCTAAAGTTGAAATTCAACTCAACTCGTGTTTTTGGGATTCCAGCCATTGTTTGAATTAAAAACTAGATTTAAAAGCTGTCAAGGAAAAATTGCTCACACAAAGCCATTAACCAAAAACTCCCAGTGTTAATTTAATTCTACCAATACCAAATTATGTAATTTTTTTGCGCGTCCAACACATATGGGGCCAAATGGGGGTGTAAATAAAACAAAGAACTCTGTCTAAGATTAACCTTACAGATAAGACCATTACCAAAAGCCTTATAGAGTAATTTTTCAGCTTTTCGAACCACTGTGAACAATTTATATACAGTTCTAAGTTGCAGTTTAGTCTTTGCATCTTGACAAACACCATAGTACCTTTTCTGGGTATGTCTCAAGCTTGAGCGACCGACGCATAAATTACAATGAAGGCTTTGATAGCTAATAAAACAAACCAAAATTTTTAACGTTTTTACTCATAGAGTATACTGTGAGCAGCTGAGCGCAGCCTGAGCTCTTACACTCGTTTATAGTTGAAAACTGTCGTTTCGAATCCTGGTTTGAAATTAGATCTGAAATGAAATTGAAAATATTCATGTTGAAATGTGTCGACAAATAAGCGGACTTTGATAGGTTTTCGGACAACAGGAGTATCATCAAGAGATGGAACACGGTTTATGGTCCCACAATTCATAAAGTGTACCCCTTCGAGTTCGAGAGAGAGTCGAAGGTCTATTCGACTCCTGATGTAGGAAGCAATTTTTGGCGTTTAATATTTTAATTTAGAACTTTAACCAGTTTTCATAAAAAAACCCGTAATGTTTCGGATATTGCCAGATTTAGGCAAGGGTATAACAGAAGTTTTAATTGGGTAAGATCTGAGTAGCACCAGAAGTTAAAACAACAAATGGTAAAGTTTTGATGAATTCGTGAGCGAAAATAGTAAAAAAACTTAGCATAAATTCAAAATTGTTATATTTCAACATGTTTCATTAGCTTTATGCGGGGATTTTGTGCTGTGGCCTGATGCGCTGTAAGTACCTTTGAGTTGATTTTAAATCAGAATGAGTTGAATTCACTCAGCACTCTGAGCTTTGAATTAGATCTCTCAGAACTTAGAATTGTGAATTGATTGAACTCGTTCTGAGTTAATTAATCAAGTAACCCGAAATTAATATCAACACAGAGTGAATTAATATTTACTGTTATTAAACTCAAAAATAACCAGAAATATATTAATTTTCTCTCGGACGGAGTTGAATCAACTCATTGGAATTTAAAGGTGCAGTACAACCTTCAGATCAACTCGAGGGCACATGTTTGTCAACTTTTTCGCGTTCTAATTCGTTCCAAGACCAATTCTATACCATATTGTTGCTATATTATAGAAACGTCTCAAATCTAAAGCTTTGTTCTAATATATGGTTCATTTACATCCTCGCATTCAAGGAAACTATAATTTATTCCAAGAACAGTAGATACGGTTTTTTAGTTTTATCATCTCATTGTCACATCATTCGATCTCAGCCAAATGGCCTAAATAATTGACAGCGTAAAATAAACCGTTTTTGGCGCAACAGAGACGAGTGGCAGCCCGAACAGGGATCCACCCATTATTTCGACGGTCAGAAAACTTTACATGTAAGCCAAATTATGAGAAAAAATAATTATAAAAATGGTAAGATGCCTACCTTACAATTTACGACTAAACGTAGGAGATCACGACCGTAACAGTAGTATTATACAGTTTGCAGATCACCAGATATACTGTGGAATGGCTACGAGGGCCAGTAGCCGGAAGTGACGTAATCGAGCCGTTTTAGACGACCCCCGAGAAAATTTTTCAGGCCGTTCTCGAAAAGTTTTAGCCCTGCGTGTAAAAAGTCGAAAAATATTATGGGATACTTTGAACAATTTTAGTGCCCAGCCATTCTGATCTGGCTACGAACCTTTATAATTACTCAAACCTATTCGAAAGTTGACATGTGAATATAAACATGTGTATTATGGCAAGCTCTAGAAACAGACATCTGTGAGAGTTCACAAGCAAGTTTATCATCGTCTTCGACACAACATTCTAAGCTTAAACGGCCCATGTATAAAACACGGCCGGAACAGTAGTATAAGCATATTCCTAAGCCTAAGCCTAAGCCTAAGCGTAAGGATGAGCTTAAGCCTAAGCGTTCCAGAGCGTATTCCTAAGCCTAAGCCTAAGCCCAAACCTAAGCCTAAGCGTAAGGATGATCCTAAGCCTAAGCAAACAAGTTAGTCTAAAGCTTGAGCTGACTCTATTATAGCACCACAGGAAAACGATCCGGGACTGTTCTATACATGGGCCGCTTAAACTCAACAACCAGAAACAGGCTCATAGCCAGCCCAACACGATACGAAACAAATATTTTGAAAAACCAAACAAAAATTTCAGCTAGTACTTGCCCGTGTGACTAGAGCGAGCCCGTAGCCAAGGGGGTTAGGGCGGCTCAGCCCACCCAGAAAAAGTTTGGCCCTCCTGAAAATTTTAACTCCCCCTTAGTAAGGTGAACTGGTTACGGACCTGGACTAGAAGCTAGCCAATAAAGATAAGGAGCCGAACGGAACAAAATCAGCTTAACGTGTTGTTTCACCTCTGGGTGGCATATTCTGGGCCGAGTAGAATTTCCTATACCTTACAGCTAAATCATTCACCTGCTTCTCTGACATATCACATAATGTCTTTATTAGTTTTGTAAACACCATTCTATAGGATGGCAGATCCATGGGTGGGCACTTCGACCCGGTCCCTCCTACAGGGATCAAAACCAAAATATTGTATAAAGATTTAGCAATAAAATTGCGTTTGGCTTATACTTCGCGTTTGCTCGTTACACTGCAAAAAATGGTGAGTCAAATTGACTGTCTCAGAAATAGGCTTTTCCTGACTACACAAACGGAGTCAAAATTCGACTCCGCCAGAGTCAAATTCGATGCACTGAACCGCTCAGTGAGTCGAATTTGACTTCGCTTGTGTAGTCAGGAAAAGCCTATTTCGGAGAGAGTCAATTTGACTCACCATTTTTTGCAGTGTAGGTTATTTAAATTATCATTCGCCAGGTCTTTTCGTTTAACACTTTCTGACGCATTGCGTTTTAAGCTAAACTTTGTCTGAGAAGCACAAAATAATTTAGCTGAAACTCGTTAAACGTATTCTGACCGCAAGACTGAGCATGAAAATACCGGAACCGGACACGGAAACCAACTATTAACCATACAAAATTTCCGATAGAAAACTAAAAGACATAGTAATTGAAATTATCACACGGATATCCGGTTTCGTCTTAATTCTGATAATAATGTCATTTACTGATTATCATTAAAGCGCGGGATGTCACCGGATTGAACGTATCTAAGCGCCCAAGCCTAAGTTTTAACTTTTTGCTAAACCCAAACCTTAGAATTAATATCCCGGCATAAGCTTAGGCTAATTCTAAGACTAAAAGATATCGAAATGCAAAATAACCAGTTTTGTAATGACCTGTGTTTATGTTTATGCCAAAAATAACGATAATACGTGATTATCAAATTTTAACCTTTTGACCAGCAATATTTTCTATTTCATCTGAAATCTAATTTCAAGCTGGGATTCGAACCAACAAAGCTCGGGTAAGTTTAAAAACCAACTGATAACACGCTGACAGTGCCACCATAAAAGATGCGTAGTTAATTAAATTTTTTGACCAATTTTTTGGAAAAATGACCGAAACTTAATATAAACTATGCGGAAAAAATTTTTGTCGGCTCAGACCAATGGTGGGCGCGCCCCGTCGCCACGCCCCTCCCTTATCACTGCCCTTGGTATTAATTGCCCGTAAACAGTTGCAATTGATTGCTCATATTTACATAATTAAACCTGGAATAATCCACGTACGTATTTTGGGCAAATTTCCAAATACTTTGTTTACAATAACTTCATAGCATATAGACATGATAGTTCTACAATAAAAACATTTGCATACAAAGTTTGGCACATGTACAGAACAGGACCGGAACAGTAGTATAAGCATATTCTTAAGCCGAAGCTTAAACCTATCCGTAAGGATGAGTTTATTCCTAAGCCTGAGCATAAGCCTAAGCCTAAGCAACAAAGTTAGCGTATAGCTTAAGCTGACTCTACAGCCCCGCAGCAAAACGATTCAGTCCTGTTCTATACATAGGCCCAAAATATGCATTCGCTAGCACTTTTAATTATTGCGCAAAGTTGGACGACAAGTATACTCTATGCGACAAAGACTTTAGAAAACTTTTAATATTTTTAACATTTAAAAATATATAATTTTAAAACGCAATACAAAAAAGCGCAGGCGGTAATTATAAGCTTAACCGCTAACGAGTGTCGATTTTTATTTTCACTCTAAAAGTTTCCGGAACGTTGAAAAAGTGTTAGGTCATATGATCAGAGGTCGAAATTTGATACTAAGGGGAGTTTAAACAACTGATTTTTCAAATTTCTAAACGCGAGCGTAGCGCAGTGAGAAAATTTTTTTATGTTTAGGAAACAGTAATTTGTATTAATTAAATTTGCAACGATAATTTTGTCTTAAATTTGAAATCATTTTGTTTTAAATTTGAAATATTAATTTTATATTAAATTTCAAAGTTTCGGGTTCAAATATATAATGTCTCGTTTTTATACTGCGCTTTGCGTGATATACGTTTAGGTCCGAAACTTGAACCTATTATTAATGTGTAGGAACTTACCTAAGCGTACGTTAAGCGTGTAATTTATATGTTGCACAATTACCGGTAAATGACCCGAAAAATTCAAGTTTAAGGTGAAACATTTGCAATTTGGTAACACGGAACCCAACGGAACATGAATTTACCTCAAACAATCACGTATGCTCGAAGGTAGCTCAACTGACTAAAAATAGGCTAAAAAGTTTTCAGTTGGGGCCATACAAGGGTTTTCGATGGCTTACAACCAAGGTTGAAAATATTCTAAGGAGACCAAATTCTTCCAGGAAAACTAAACAACCCATGGTCCCGCTGTAGCTATGGTCCCGCCACGGTCCTTAGATACAAAGGGTCATAACGCAACAAATAAGACACTGTTGCCCGCTCGAAAGTTTTGGTCCCATAAGTTTGGCAAAATTTAATCAGAATGTTCTTGCAATTTTTTCTCGATGCTTAAAGCCCTATTTACACGTGCAAGTTTTTGCAGCGAGAACTTTCAGCTACAACTTGCACTTGCAAGTTTTGTCAAAAATCCCGTTTGAAAAATTTGCATCTGCAAATAAATCATTCAAAATCATAGCTAAAAACTTAGTTCACATGTGTGAATAACCATGCAACTTCACTTTGGCTAATGAAAGAATGCATGTTCTGCGTACAATTTGCAGCTGCAAGTTCTCGCAGCAAAAACTTGCACGTGGGAATAGGGCTTTAAGTTGTTCGGAGCGCTAGTGATATAACCAACTATTTGTTTTAGTTATAGAAAAGCCTGAACCAAAATTAGCAAAACTGTCTAAGCCAATTTGTAAACAGTAAGTTTAAAGCAATGCTTTAAACAACTTAAAAAATTGTCAGCTATTCCATACACTAAACCAGGATTCTTAGGATCAGAATCAGGCTTAGGGCTTGGGCCTTGATTCATGCTTATCGAGAGGGATATGCTGTATATACAGCAGTGGGATTTCATAAATCGGTATTTTGTTGGAATGTATTTCCGTGTATCCCGTGCACGGAATGGGACAAATGTTTAGTGAAAATCATAAAGCGCTTCTAAAACAGATAGTAAAAATAGCGGAAACGGATAGTGATCAAAATAATGGAAACGGAAAACGAATATAAAAGTAACAAAAGTTACAAAGATGTTTCGTTTTTCAGCCAATACAATTGAGACATGCAAATATTCATCGGACTTCTTCAATTTTTATAGGAAAAATGGCGGATAAATGAAAACTTTTAAAATTAAGTTAAATTTGTTTCATTTTTATTTAATATCGAGCAATTGCAACGCATATTTGTACGTGATTTGTAACTTATTATGGCATAAAACCTAACGGAACTTTTGGTATTTTTATATAACGGAAACGGAAACGAAGTTCCGGTAACACTCTGGTACGGAAGACATTTTTAGATCTAAGAAACGATAAATCCAGTATATAACTGAAGCCCCTTCGTAGAGCTTTTCTGAATAATATGCAACAAGGTATACACCTCATGCCTATTACCCCTTTAGAACTTATATGAGCGTACGTTAAACGTCCAATTTACATGGTCAAAGTTGAAATTACAAAGCACTCCAAGCGAGGCCTATGTATAGAACAGGGCCGGAACAGTAGTATGAGTAGATTCCTAAGCCTAAGCCTACGCGTAAGGGTGAGCCTAAGCCTAAGCCTAAGCCTAAGTCGAAGCATAAGCAAAAAAGTTAGTCTAAAGCGTAACTGGACTCTATTACAGCCCCACAGGAAAACGCTCCGACCCTGTTCTATACATGGACCCCAAGCGGATTATACACAGAATGTACTCATTTGCATACTCTTGTCTCAAGGAAGTATTTCGATGAATTATATAAAACTTGCTTCAACCACAGTATGATTTTGGCAAAGTATAATCTTCTTAACTCAGATAGCGCTATCTGTTTTTTGCCTAAAGCTAACGGTAATCTATTCGCTTAACTGAAGACTTTAACCATGGCAGAATGTTACAGGGGTCGGCTCCGAGCATAATCTCGCCATAATCCGAATAGGCATTTGTCAGATAGAAACATTTAATTATTAAATAATCGTTTACAATTTGCTAAGTATGCTGATAAAAACATTATTCTTTGATCGCGTTTCAGTGACCAGACCCCATCCAACTGAAATGGCAACTCACACTTCCAATAACTCATCGTAATCCGCGCTCGGGTTGTCAAAATAGCACAAAATCAAATTCTTAAACCCACAAATACGTAATGTTTTTTAATAAAAATAAATAATCTTAAATATTTGTGAATTTCAAAATTTAAACAAAAACGCCTGAGGAACTTAAAAACAGATTTAGCAGGATAAAGGCGTCAGATTGAGAATCGAAAGTTTTGCAACGAAAAATGATTTGAAAAATCCGATTTCGTTTGAATAACCGTTTGTTCGTACGGTGGTGGCCTTGAGGCTTTTCGCACTCGGACAATTGTAATTTGAAGCCTTTAACAGTTAATATATTAAGCGTCAACCTACGTCTTAACCAAGGTTAAAGTATAAAGTGCTACAGTTTAAGCTTACTGTATTGAAGTCTGGCCGAAAAACGGTACGCTCTTTAGAAGTAATGTAGACTGAATCGGCGGATTGCAATTAAAAACAAAACCGCTGGAAACAGGTTCACAGTTTCTGAAGGCTAGAGTGTTGACTACAGCATATACTATAAATTCCAATGAGTTGATTGCTCAACTCAAAGAGTGAATGAGTCCTGAGTTCATAACAGAAAACGTCAACTCACTCTGAGCTGATTTAAGTTCCGGTGAATTGGTTTATTAACTCAGAATGATTTCAATCAATTTAGAATTCTTAGTTCTGAAAGACCTAATTCAGTGCTCAGGTTTCTGAATAGATTCTACTCACTCTGAATTAAAATCAACTCACTGGATTTCACAGCGTAATCTATCCGGTACTGAGGTATGACTTCTTGAAATTTGTAGCTGGCCCAAGGTCAGTTTCTAATTTGACCTTTTTGCTGCGAACGCGCTTGCATTTTGCCATATACACAGAAACTCAGGGCTGAACTCTCACCCCCTGACTTATAAGCTGGTGACCCCTGCAAAGCACCATCTATGAACAGAAACGTAGGAGCTGATCCAAGAACATGGGTCATATGTACGGGTGTGCACGAGGGGGGTCCTAGGTGCTCGAAGCCCATCTACAAGGGTAAGGAGCAGCAGTCGTTGCCCACTATAAACTAAATCGTTTTAGCTGTACAAGGTAATAAGATGTCACTGCGAGGGATACTTAAGCTAAGACTGCGTCCGTGTCCTTCAAATACACAAACAAAAAAATTGCTTAAATTGAAAAGAATTTAATTTCAATGATGGTCTAATCTGAAGGCATTCCGAATAATCTTCTCTTCTAACAAATTTGGCCTAAAACAACTGTTAGGTTACTCAATTTAGAGGTTAAAGATTTAAAATTAAAAAATTTCAAATCTCAAATTCACATTCAACTTCAAATTGAACCAATGATTACAAAGCCGGTGGAATTTTGGCGTCCAATCATGACTGATTAAATAAACTCTGCATCGCTGAAGTAATTAATTACCTGAGATTTTAAGTTTAAATTGATTAACCACATTTTTAAAAATGAACCATTATTTGAATTGAAATTTTGTACTCAAATCATTTGTATCCGCTCTCGTTTGTCAGATTGAAATAAAATCGTTGAAATATCAAAAATTTAAGATTACAATTTGGCTAAAAGCAAAAAAAATAATTGAAATTTATTTTTTAAAAATAGTAGCATATATTTTCTGACAGTATTAACCTAATATCTGGCTCTTGTGTCGTGCTCCTAGCCAGAAACGAACCAGGAAGCCACAGCCCTCGTAGATTAATTTGAGCCCCAGTAGACAATTTTTGTAGACTTGCTTGCAAGTCATTGAAAAGCCTTGTAAGCCCTCCCGTAAAACTTTTTTGCCCCTCAAGCCAGATAAGCTGGCTCCGGGCCTGCTCGTATGTAACTATACTGTAGCGGTCCGAATAACAGGACGCCTTTTAGAGAAACAAAATAAATATCAGTTCTCTCTCTTATTCGAGTCAAGAAATGACTTCTTATCCGATATTTCAATTTTTATTTCAATGACTCTTAAGCTGCAAACCGTTTGTGGACATCAACCGGTGTCAGCTGATAGGTAAATAGTAACAGAACTTACAGGTACGAGAAAGGGCATTTCTCCGTTGATCTTGTCGCTTTCTGGTTCGGCCGGCTTAAAAATGCCTCGGATATGACCGGACAGCCGACGCAGCCCTAACGGCACTACTGTATTGACCCGAATAAGAGGGGAGGGGTAATAAGAGGGGGTTCCTATTTTGGGTCCCGATCAATAGGAGTCCGTATCCCTAATAAGAGTCCGTAAGCGGGTAGAGTCCCAAAACCCTAATTAGAGTCCATAAATGACAATTATCCCTAATTGTAACACATAAATGATTCCCGGACCAAATAAAGTTGAGTACGAAACTTAAAGCGTAAGTACTTAAGTTTTGAAAACAACAATCCAAAGTACCTTGCATTATCACTCAAGCCTTTGATGCAAGGCAAAAAACGTTTAATTCAACGGATAGTTGCAATACCGGATATATCAGTAACGAAGGACGGCGAAGGGCGGGTTAAAAATAAATAACAGTCCGTATTCGAATAACAAACGGGTGGGGTACCCTCTGGAGAGGCCAAATAAATATCAGTCCGCCCCTCTTATTCGGGTCCCTACAGTATGTGTCTCTAGCCTTCGTAAATGATTAACGTATAGATCAGGTCCGTAACAGTAACATGAGCGTATTCCTAGCCCTAATCATCAGCGTAAAGATAAACCTCTACTACGCTTTAGCGTAAGCCTAAACCAAAGCAAAAAACAATCTAAAGCTTCAAGCCTACTCGATTGCAGTCCAGTGCAAACCCGGTTCGCTCAGTAATTTCTGACCGAAAAATAACCATTACACCAAAGCAGATCAAAAATTGATTCCAAAATCATTGAAAATTGTAAACCTGGTAAAAACAATGAACAGCCAACTTTTGACGCAAAATGCCTTAAATTTGAATTTAACAAAATTTTTATTCCTAAATTGCGTTGAAATTTCAATTGACGTATTTCTCTATTGTGATTTTTACGTTGAACTCAACGTGAACAGCTGGAACCGATAGGTATGATTAATAAGTTGTGAAATTGTATTACAAAAAAGTAAAGTTCTTAAAATTCGAAATAGTTTGTGGTTTGATTGCTTGTGAGTTACCGCAAAAAGTAGTTGAACGCAATTATAATTTTACGTGGTTTCAAGGATTTCTTTCTCAGTGGTGAACACGGGAAATATGGATCGATAATACCGGTGCACCGAAGCAACGAATAAAACATTAATTTAAAAAACAATTAATTAATTGATTGTAAATCCTACTGTAGTAATTTTCATTCAAAATTACTCAAATTACTGAGTCTGAATTAGGTTATTTAGAACTGAGAATTCTGAATTGATTCAACTCGTTCTGAGTTAATTAATACACAACTCACGTAAAATTAAATCAACTTATTGAGAGTTAATGTTTTTCTGTTGTTAAAACTCTGAAATAGCAAGAAAACAACATATTCACGTTTCATTTCTGAGAAATTATACTTTATTTAGGAATTTTTTGGCAACAAAAACTATCGAATGGAAAAAACTGTTTATATGCAAGCTTCCAACTCCATCTAAATCCTTAAAATTAACTGTTTCCTATCCTTACTTTACAATCTGCGGAGTGGGTGTATCTTCACCGATCCCCCTGTGTCAGATCAGTAAATTTCTGATTGGGACGCGTGCCCGATATACATATATTTTAGTAGATAAACTCGCAAGCAAAGTGAGCAAGAAACCAAACGCAATTGTAACACTAAACCTTAATACAAACCCTTGGTTTCGATTCCTTTGGGTGATCCATGCCTCAGGATCGCAAGAGTTATCTCCTCTATACACTGGTACCATAGGTTATGCTGAAACTACCCGGATGCGCAATCCCTGTTCGAGTTTTGCCGAAAATTAAGGACCACGGCGGGAATCGAACCTCGGCCGTCTTGCACTCAACTCAGGTATGCTAGATTATGATATAAGCTGAAGATTGGAACAACCACACAGGTTTGAGGAAATTTTAGCTGGCAGAGTAAGATTTTGTTGTCTGAAGTTCGTTATTCAACTTTTCTGTTATTTTACATTAGAATAATTTTTCTTTTTATTTTATCAATTAATATTTTGCTAAATTTTGACGGTTAAACACGCAAACGAGAGTCTTTTGTAATATCGTGATTAAAACACACTGCAAAAAATGATAAGTCAAATTGACTCTCTCCAAAATAGGCTTTTCGGGACTACACAAACTGAGTCAATTTCGGCTCACCCAAGTCGCTCAGTGAGTCGAGTTTGACTCTGTCGGAGCCGAATTTGTCCCAGTGGTGTAGTCCGCAAAAGCCTATTTCGAGGAGAGTCAATTTGACTCACCATTTTTGCAGTGCAGCACCGCTCGTTTTAATTTTAAAACATTCCACATATGATGAGCAAAATTGGCTATTAAAGTTGGTGGGTGTACCCTAAGCCGGGGAAGATTCGATGGAGCGAAGTCGCCCCACCCTAACACCATACACAAAATGCCTGCAGTAAAAGTCGAAAGTTGTAAAATTTACTTTTTAATAGAATTGCTAAAACTTAAATTCCGATTTCGATTCCGGTTCCGATAAAAAATTGTTTTCGACTCTGTTTCCGTCAAAATATACTTCCGATTGGATCCCTGATATATATGATTATGTAGCAGGACTTACTTTTCGACGCTAAATTTGTTCAAAATTATACTGTATAAACCATTGCTAACTTTCAGTAGCTAAACATGTTACTGGCTGTCGGCCATTGTTTGCATTTAGGGCTGTAACAGTAGATTAAGCGTATTCATAAGCCTAAGCCTAAACCTAAGCGTTCCAAAGCGTATTCCTAAGCGTAAACCTAAGCCTAAAGCGTATTCCTAAGCCTAAGCCTTAGCCTAAGCCTAAGCGTTCCAAAGCGTATTCCTAAGCCTAAGCCGAAGTCTAAGCAAAAAATGTAGTCTAGAATGTAAGCTGACTCTTTTACAAACCCACCAGAAACCGGGACGGCCCTAAAACGAAACCGGGCCTGGATGTCTGTTGCCGGTACCGGTAAAAAAACGATATCCTTTTGCGTTATTTTTTGTTTTAGGCTTTAGCTTTAAGGTTAGGCTCAGGATACTTATTTTTACAGCATTCCTAATAAACTAAACTGCTTTGCATAACGTCATATCGCTTGGACCTTTCGGCAATTTTTTGTAATTCCTAAAGCAAACGAAGTTAACCCTTTTCCACATAGAGTATACTATGATCAACTAAACACAAAGTCCATAAGCAATATATACACATATGTGTGCAGTGTTTAGCAATTCCTTACATGTATATGCAGTGTAAAATCTGCATAACACCTGACATTCGTATCCGACTTGGCGTCAAGCTGCTAAGTGTTGATAAACGCCTCCTATAATTGAGACCGGGGTTCGAATCCCAGCTTGAAATGGCATATCAAATAATGTTGGAAATACACATTTAATAAAATGGTTCATAAAAATCAGGGAACAAATTTTTTTCTGCAGGAAAGCAATAGAGTAAGCTTAAGCTTTAGACTAATTTTTTGCTAGCTCATTGTTACACTTCAACTTAGATTTTAAGAATATGCTTATACTACTGTTACGGCCCTGTTATAATACAAATGTGTCATTTCTTTGTAACTGAAACATTCGGTTGAATGACAGTTTAAACCCGGCGAACTCGCAGTTGAAAAGTGCGTGCGTGTGACAGACATTAAAATTAGAAAATATTGATTTTGTTGTCGTGTTGCATATCACGCACCCAAGTGTCAACAGTATTAATTGCAAACTGCAGTTGCGTTCGTAGTCAATTGCAACCTGTCACTATATTAATGTCTTGGGCAGTTATTTCACTAAAACAACTATTTAAGGAACGGCATGAACGAGGCTAAGAATATCAAACCGGTTCGCAGCAGCTAAAACTGCGGAATTGTCTTAGCTTTGTATCAGTCGGTTAGAACGAGATTTTTTTGGTGCACAACCATGAGTCAAAAGAGTTGAAAAAGCTTAGAAAACCTTCAGGAGCGAATCGAGTGAACAGACAGCACATTTATTTTTACAAGTTTTCAATTCCAGCACGAAACTTTTAGTTATAGTGAATTTTAAAAGGATGCGAGCGACATTCCGGTTTTGTTTCTAGGGCTATCAATTATCACCCCCCTTTTTTCTCTAGGGCTATTAATTAGCACCTCTGATACAGTTGTTTCCGGTAGCTTGAACTAGTCTTAACTGACCACAGAAGCTAAATACCGTTATCGCTAAAAAATTACTAAAAATATAAACTCCAATTTGATTCCTCCCCAGAGGGTACCCCCCTTGTTATTCGGTTACGGACTGTTATTTATTTTTAACCCACGCTGTCACGCATCACAACAGCACGAAATTTATTCTCATCAACATCGTTTGCCACCAGGTATAAGCTCGCTTCTGCTCTTGTCAATAATTTCAATTTATTCAAAAATCCGTCCAAAATTATATGGATTCTAATTTGAATTGTCGAACTCGTAGCCAAGGGAAGGGGTGCAAGCTAGGGGTTCAGTGCTATGAAAAATTTTTGTTTGCCCCATAGGGAATTTTTATCCATGCTTATAAGTCAACGAAAACCCTTGTATGCTCCGCCTAAAATATTTTTAGACTCCCCTGTCAAGGTAAGCTGGCTACGAACCTGTGTCTTCTTAAAAAAATTGGCAACTCAGCAAGGTTGCTCTGCTTCGGTTGAAGCTGTCCTTGGCTAAACACTGGCTTCTATGACATTACAATTCATAGCCTTATTTAAGGCTTTATTCGGTCACAGTTCAATTAGTATCATTGTTTACTTAATTATACGTTCCGCACAATGCTGATTAGGTTTGATGTTAACCAGAAAAAAACCGTAGATCTATCGACTATCCAGTGGTGGATCCAGAAATTCCTGGTGGGGTGGATGCACTAGTGGAAAATGTTAAGTATTGGCCAATAGCGGATGTTGCATTAAAATTTCTAGCCAATGATATCTTAGTTGTTACTAGGACGAAAAGGTTTTGTGTTGTTTTTCCCGTATTTTCAAAAATCACCATAAGTGCCATTATAGTTTACATTGGTTTTAACCCTGTAAAAATTTACACTCGGCAGCCGATGAGGGGTGCATCCCACGTTTCTCCCCTGGATTCGCCCTTGCGACCATCAAAAACTGACTATAAGCTTCGAAAATTTTAGACGCCCTTCTCCGGTGCTTGGCAAAATATCCGTCCTATTTGGGTTAAAAATTGAGTACTAAAGTGATATCCATGTATGAATGCAACTTCCGCTATATCATGCGTGCTCCAGGTGACCTTTAAGGCTGTAGTATGCAGCGCACTGAAGCCAATAAAGCTTCTGTGTCCGTCGTACTACACCTCAAAAGTGACCTGGTGTACGCATATGATATTGTGGAAGTTGCATAATAAAACAAAATAATTGAGTTTTGTGGGGTACATACAGCGCTGGAGCGGACAGGTGTGGGAACCCAAACTCCAGGGTTGGGCCCCCAAACCCCAGGGTCGGGCCTCCAGCTTAGTTTTATAAAATTAATCGATATTTGATCTAAGGTCGTCGAGCGTAGTATGTCGGTCTGTACAACATTCGACTACGGCGTACCAATTTCAGAATACGTGATAACTACGACAAACGCGCAATGAATATACGCGTGGAAATGTAGTATTCCGTTTCCGTCTTTTGGGGAAGGGGTAAGCGCATCCTGCCCCCCCCCAGTTTGAGCGTCCATGTCGCGAGCGACGCGAACGAGGACCAAGACGCAATTTTAGTATAACCAAATCACAGTGACAAATTTCCGTTTTGTGTGGCTCCAGGGAAGGACTACGATCGTTGGACCGGCCTGAGATCGGCCTTTGGCCGCGTGACGCCACGTCCCACACCCAACTGCGACGTCCCGACTCCGCTCGGCGCCACATAGTTCATAAAACCTATTTTTGGAATACGACGCGTGGAGCCACACAGTGAGTATAGCGCAACCCATACACTTATTACCGCCAGACGGTGAACGGTCAAAAAGACCTTTATAGCCCTTTAGAATCTGTTGCGGTTGAAAAGGTTACCGGGTCGATTAACACCAGATGACAACTTCAAAACCAAAACTGCCGAACGAAACCAGCGTAGTTGGATTTTTATAAAATAATTCAAATTTCAAACTGACAAACTCAATGGCAACGTTGAACCCAACGGAAGCGTAACCAGGATTTCAGTTCGACAGGGTATAACCTAAAGCGTTTAACCTCTACGTTACATCAGATTAATTCAAAACCGGTACCTGGTTTTCATTTCGCTTGCAAAAGTTTCAAACGGGGATGTATCGTCTCTCCCCCCGCATTTGAATTTTAAACAGACGTTTCTAAGGTGACAGGTTGCAGGCGTTTCCAGGTTTGAAAAACAATATTTAGTTTGGTCATATTCTAGTTTTTCAAACCGGTCCATCTGAAGGGCTGATGTGGTATTTAAGCTCACGTAGAGCGGCGACAGCTTCAAAACACTTATCACTCGTTAAATGATTATTGGCGGCTTAAATACGGCCTGGTGTGAATTTTTGTCTATTGGCTGTCGTTACTTATTGTGCTGTTATTTGAAAAGTTATCACCAAAATTTTTGAGTCAACTATTCGTTCGAAATTGTTTGCATTACTTAAATTCACAAAAACAAATATATTTTATGTCGTAGGCCAATCTGCTATTTCGGTCCAATATCGCCGTAATATCAGTTTTAGCTAACTTGTTTCAAGCCATGAATTGTTAGCTAAAAAGTGCAACGAGTTTAGTAGGATCCGGAAAAAATTTCATAACCATGAAATTTGTCAACGTCGTCCACAAATTTGTACTGTCCCTTGCGTTGATGCATCGCCGTATCGTTGCGGTCATTCAAGCTTACTGCCTATCCTGTAAAATGCTTTTGGTTTCAGCTAAACATTGAAAGCTAAAAACCCCCACTAAGCTCTACATCAGCTTTTTTGTGTCGACCTGTGTATAAAACAGGACCGGAACTGTAGTATAAGCATATTCCTAAGCCTAAGCCTAAGCGTATAGATGATCCTATTCCTTAGCCTAAGCCTAAGTCTAAGCCTAAGCAAAAAATTAGTCTAAAGCTTAGACTCAATCTATTATCTCCCCTCCGGAAAACGATCCGGCCCTGTTCTATACATGAGCCTTAGTGTCTATACTACATCTGAGCATTATCATTAATGCCATTGACGCATAGCGTCCACGCAATAAATGCACATTGAACAATGTCCCATTTTCACTGTTTTATTATTGTCTGTAAACAGCAGTGGCGTCTTAGTCAGGGTTTCAATTCGAGAGTGTACTTACTCCAAGTAGTGATTTTAGCAAGCGACCATATGAGAGCAAGAAATGTAGTTTTGACGTTTGCAAGGACATTAGATTGTCATGCTAACGTCATTATTTTCAGGATATTCAGATCCGTGTATAGCACCTTTTTGCCGTTAGCTTGTAAAAGAAGACTGTGTCATGGATATACGGATCAGCGAGTTTGTCTTCTGTTCAACCGTATGCATTTGGTTCAACTCTACATTCATTGCCTTATACAGGATTTTCATTCTTGTAGGATGACATAATATGATATAGCTGAAATGGATATGTATTTGCTGAACGGAAGTTGGGGATGCCTGGATCCGCAAAAATCAAATACGGATTATAGATCCGATTCCGTATATATATTTATGCAGACTTTTTGCGGATGTTGTCGCTATAGTTTGCATTAGAAAATTGAAATTGCTATAGCTGTTTCTCACATGAATATTTTCAATTTCATCTAAAATGTAATTGGAATTCCAGTCTCACACGTAAGAGCTGTTTGCCATCAACCACTCAGTTAAGAGTTTAATTGTTGAGAACAAACGGACTCTCACTGCTTGTAAAGGTTTTAAAACATTTTACACTACATATACCTGTAACAAAGGGTCAAAACTGTAAAACAAACCACCGCAGCTTTTCAGAAGGACCAATTCCTATGACCTCGTTGTGGACAACAAGACAATTTGTTCATATTTGCATAAAGTTTTCGGATTTTGCCTACGTCATTTTGACGTCATACTTTGTTCTTATGACGTGTGTTTTTGACGCTGGAATCCTGAGAAAATGACAAAAAAACGTGTTTTTAAAATTGACAAAAGTTTCGCTGTAAAAATCAGTCGACGATGCGGAACTGGTTCAATGAATGCTTGTTAACCTTCGTTGAGATTAGCGAAAAAAATTGACAAATGTAAACCTTAAAAATTCTGCCAGTTGAACCGTATCAGCCGACTTGTATGCGTTCAAACATCGCTTTTGTGTTGCGCTATACTTGACGTACGGCGCCGTCCGTCTCGGGGCGTCACCCGTACGGGGCCGTCCGTCACCGTCTGTGACTCGTACGACGCCGTTCGACACCATATGTTATCGTACGTGAGTTATTTGCGTACCATACCGCACGCTGACGGACGACGTCGGACGGTATCTTGTGGGTGACGGACGGCACTGCCCGTCAACAAAAGTATAGCGCAACCCTTAGTTTTAAGTTCCGAGATTTTCAGATCCATTATTGGTTTCAAAATCCAGAAATGAAACTGTTGTTACTTTTTCGATTACAGATCTTGAAATTTTAGTATGTTACCTTGTCATTTTATCACCAAAAAATTTTCTGAGGTAAAAAATTGTTAGGTAGGACGGACCTTATCTTTTCTTTACCAAACACCGTCTAATGTGGAAAATTGTAACGTAAAGACCTGATCATCTATATCACAAAAATAGTTCTGAGGGTAAAATTAGGGACCTTATTTTTTTACAAGAACTTTTCTGAGGGGACAAATTGTAAGGTAGGGAGGGATTTCTGACGGGTGGGCGTACTCCCCGATTCAAGAATCCGCTAGCGTATTTGCGTTAATTGCAATCTAAATCTTTCCCCTGTACAGATTATAAACCTAAGGTTAGCCTAGGATTAATTCCTGCGAATTTGCTGGAAACCGTTTCTATGTATAGGAACACAGTTTAAACGGTATAGAGTCTATAACCATTTGATATCATGGATACAGGCTTAAAACAGCTATAAAAATGCCCTCGTTCTATTTAGTTTAGTGTTTTTGGCACTAACAAATGTTTGGATTTCAAACCTTTTTAGCTTAATTTATCAACAATAAATTGACCCTGACTGTAATGTGTCTTTGAAATGTTCCTATTTACGTTGATTCGTGCGACAATTGTTTAGAACAGGGCTGTAATTGTACATTGGGCATATACCAAAGACTACGCCTTAGGGTTGCGCTATACTTGATGTCCGGCGCCATCCGTCACCATGCGTCACCCATACGGCGCCGTCCGTCACTGTCCATCACTATACGTTATCGTACGTGTTGTGTACGACACGAGGTTTACCTAAGCCTAATCAAAAAATAGTCTAAAGCTTAAGCTTAATCTATTGCAGTTCCATAGAACAACGTTCCGTCTCTGATTATTACATGTATGTGCGCTTGATATGTTTCTATTTACGTTGGTTCGCACACACACTGCCCAAACTCATTTTAGCATCAATATTTATTGGACATAAATTTCAATGGTAGGAGCAGATTGAGATGAATCCTGCAGGTAAACGTCCAACTACGCGGGTCAGGCAAAACGGGTAAAGATCTGGATCAAGTGAGTTAAAAATTTGTAGCTCTTACCCTCGTCAAATTTCTAAAGTTGATTTACCATATTTACACTGTTATCAGCAGGGTTGTGATTTTGGGGGTTTGTCGTAACAGTAGTGTATGCATATTGCTAAGCTTAAGCCTAAAATCCTAAGAATAAGCCAAAGCAAAAATTAGTTTAAAGCTTATGCTTTAGTGTTTTATTGGAGTCCCTTAGAAAAAATGGCCTTTGGTCTTTATACAGGCTGCAAGCTGCAACGACATGATTCCAGCACAAATTTCACTTTGAACATCAATGTACAAAGCTTGTAAGCTTATCAAACACAGGCTACAGATTTCGAAGATAGCATAATCTAAGTCTACCCACCCAGAGTTTTACTAAGATATGAATTTTGAATAATTATCCGTCTCATATATCGCATTCATTACCAAGATTAATATGCCAAACCCGAACTAATCGTCCAATTATCTTTCAAATATCATTTCAAATGCGAGCCTGTTTTGTTATTTGGTCCAATGGGATTTGAGGATGTGTCACACTGCATTAAACAAAACGGTCCAATTGTATGCATTTGTGATGTCCATTTGTTCAAAATATCAAATGACAATGAGAGGTTTCCAAAGAGACTTAAATTAGAATTCTTTCATCCAAAATTCTGCGAATAAAATGCATTCATTTATATCCGAGATTAGCGGTTAAGTTCATCGTGTGGCTTCGAGTTGGATATTCGCAACAAATAACTGGTAAATGTTTTCTTTATGAATATTTTCTATTTCACCTAAAACTGGCGTTCGAATGTCCGACTGTCGACTTCTTGGCCAGTTTTACAACTGCAATACACACAATGACTGTGTTTAACCCCTTCTCATATTGAATTGCCTGTAGGCAGCTCAGCGCAGTGTATATACGTTAAATAGTATATATCGCAACCGTGTTTAACAATTGCAAGATGTATACATAGTACTAAATTACCACAAGACGTGAGAACCCCTTCGGGTTCGAGCGTCAAGCTCCTATAGCTGAGTGGTGATGGTATACGCCTTCCACTCCAGTCACTGGAGTTCGAATCTTAGCATTAAAGTAGGTGTCAGGGGAAATAGAAAATATTCATGTGAGAAAGGGTCAAAATAGTCCTAAAGTGAGTTTCAGTTTTCACAACAGAAAACGCAAGATATTGTGGACGACGCATTATTGAGCTGAAAAAAATAACGCAGCTGAAACGGTAGGCAATGCGAAATCAGAATTTTATTGAAGCATTTCCAAAAAGTTATAACCCATTTTCTGGCAAAGACTGTACGTCACGTCTATAAAATTAAATTTTGCATAAAAAACCGCAAACTTAATCAACTATTTTTCACAGTTCGACGATTGCAATGCGAGCAGTTTAGTTTCAGAATGACGGAACAAAAGCTATTTTAGGTTTTCTAAGAACAAAAGCTAAATTTCCGTACTGCCTATTTTCTAAAGAGCTTTTTATCTCAGTATGAAGCTTGGGCTAAATTTATCAGACTTTTACAATAAGTACCGCATGATAACTAAAATGTTAAAATCGTATGCACACAAATCACCGCTATCTGTATACTTGTTCATGGATCCATATTCTCAAATGTGTATAGCATCTATTACCAGTAAGCGACAACTTTTCAAACTGACAAACTTGTACCGCTGCGCCTACTCAAAATTGGTACAGAAGTATGGCGTGTCAATTACGCAAAATGTGCTGAACTTTAAACCTCACCATTCACTGATTCGAAAGACATATGACCTTGTAACAAGAGTGTATACCGGATACAGGTCGACACTAACAAAACGTTACCTGTCGATTTTTCAGGTATCATCCGGTCTCAATACGACAGTACCCCCGCTTTGATTAGCAAACGGCATTAAGATGAGGTTGCGCACATAATTTAGAACTCGAGGACTGTGGCGCACGTGTACAATACGGTACGCGTTGCCTGCTTTATATGACGTTGAAAATGACCATTCTTTGAACCCCAATTGAAGGGAAGCATGGCGGAAAAAGACTCAGAGGCTTAGGCTTAGGCTTAGGCTTAGACTTAGGCTTAGGCTTAGGCTTAGGCTTAGGCTTAGGCTTAAGCTTAGGCTTAGGCTTAGGCTTAGGCTTAGGCTTAAGCTTAGGCTTAGGCTTAGGCTTAGGCTTAGGCTTAGGCTTAGGCTTAGGATTAGGCTTTGGCTTATGCTTAGGCTTTGGCGTAGGCTTAGGCTTAGGCTTAGGCTTAGGCTAAGGCTTAGGCTTGGGCTTCCAGGTGATATTTCACAGATCAACCGATACAAATTGCTAGTGACCCACTCTTAGTCAACTCTTGCTATTGGTAACTGATAATATAGATTGTATACACACTTGTCCCAACGGGGTGTCTAGTTTTTAGTTATCATGCGGTACTTATTGCAAAGTCTGATAAATTTAGCCCCAAGCTTCATACTGAGACAAAAAGCTCTTTAGAAAATAGGCAGTACGGGGAAATTTAGGCTTTTATTTTCTTTCGAGAAAACCTAAATAGCTTTTGTTCCGTCATTCTGAAACTAAACTGCTCACATTGCAAATCGTCGAACTGTGAAAAATAGTTAGATTAAGTTTGCGGTTTTTTATGCAAAATTGTAATTTTATAGACTTGACGTACAGTCTTTGCCAGAAAATGGGTTATAACTTTTTGGAAATGCTTCAAGATAAAAGTTCTGATTTCGCATTGCCTACCGATTTCAGCTACGTTTTTTTTTTCAACTCGAATGATGCGCTCGTCCACAATATCTTGCGTTTTCTGTTGTGAAAACTGAAACGCACTTTAGGACTATTTTTTGACCCTTTTCTCACATGAATATTTTCTACTTCCCCTGACACTTACTTTAATGCTAAGATTCGAACTCCAGTGACTGGAGTGGAAGGCGTATACCATCGCCCACTCAGCTATAGGGAGCTTGACGCTCGAACCCGAAAGGGTTCTCACGTCTTGTGGTAATTTAGTACTATGTATACATCTTGCAATTGTTAAAAATACCTAACCGGTTGCGATATATACTATTTAACGTATATACACTGCGCTGAGCTGCCTACAGGCAATTCAATATGAGAAGGGGTTAAACACAGTCATTGTATGTATTGCAGGTGTAAAACTTTTGGCCAAGAAGTCGACAGTCGGACATTCGAACGCCAGTTTTAGGTGAAATAGAAAAAATTCATAAAGAAAACATTTACCAGTTATTTGTTGGAATATCCAACTCGAAGCCACACGATGAACTTAACCGCTAATCTACGGACATAAATGAATGCATTTTATTCGCAGAATTTTGGATGAAAGAATTCTAATTAAGTCTCTTTGGAAACCTCTCATTGTCATTTGATATTTTGAACAAATGGACATCACAAATGCATACAGTTGCACCGTTTTGTTTAATGCAGTGTGACACATCCTCAAATCCCATTGGACCAAACAGCCGCATTTGAAATGATATTTGTAAAGATAATTGGACGATTAGTTCGGGTTTGGCATATTAATCTGGTAATGAATGCGATATATGAGACGGATAATTATTCAAAATTCATATCTTAAGTAAACTCTGGATGGGTAGACTTTAGATTATGCTATCTTCGAAATCTGTAGCCTGTGTTTCATAAGCTTACAAGCTTTTGTACATTGATGTTCAAAGTGAAATTTGTGCTGGAATCATGTCGTTGTAGCTTCCAGCCTGTAAAGAACCAAAGGCCATTTTTTCTCAAGGGACTCCAATAAAACACTAAAGCATAAGCTTTAAACTAATTTTTGCTTTGGCTTATTCTTAGGATTTTAGGCTTAAGCTTAGCAATATGCATACACTACTGTTACGACAAACCCCCAAAATCACAACCCTGCTGATAACAGTGTAAATACTGTAAATCAACTTTAGAAATTTGACGAGAGGGTAAGAGCTACAAATTTTTAACTCACTTGATCCAGATCTTTACCCGTTTTGCCTGACCGCGTAAAAGTTGGACGTTTACTTGCAGGTTTCATCTCAATCTGCTCCTACCATTGAAATTTATGTCCAATAAATATTGATGCTAAAATGAGTTTGGGCAGTGTGTGTGCAAACCAACGTAAATGAGAAACATATCAAAGCACAGACACGTGTAAAAGTCATAGACGGAACGTTGTTTGATGGAACTGCAATAGATTAAGCTTAAGCTTTAGACTATTTTTGATTAGGCTTAGGTAAACCTCGTGTCGTACACAACACGTACGATAACGTATAGTGATGGACAGTGACGGACGGCGCCGTATGGGTGACGCATGGTGACGGATGGCGCCGGACATCAAGTATAGCGCAAGTTTCTCTAAGGCGTAGTCTTTGGTATATGCCCAATGTACAATTACAGCCCTGTTCTAAACAATTGTCGCACGAATCAACGTAAATAGGAACATTTCAAAGACACATTACAGTCAGGGTCAATTTATTGTTGATAAATTAAGCTAAAAAGGTTTGAAATCCAAACATTTGTTAGTGCCAAAAAACATTAAGATAATAGAACTGAGGGCATTTTATAGCTGTTTTAAGCCTCTATCCATGATATCAAATGGTTATAGACTCTATACCGTTTAAACTGTGTTCCTATACATAGCAACGGTTTTCAGCAAATTCGCAGGAATTAATCCTAGGCTAAGTAACCTTAGGTTTATAATCTGTACAGGGGGAAGATTTAGATTGCAATTAACTCAAATACGCTAGCGAATTCTTGAATCGGGGAGTACGCCCCACCCGTTAGAAATCCCTCCTACCCTACAATTTGTCCCCTCAGAAAAGTTCTTGTAAAAAAATAAGGTCCCTAATTTTACCTCAGAACTATTTTTGTGATATAGATGATCAGGTCTTTACGTTACAATTTTCCACATTAGACGGTGTTTGGTAAAGAAAAAGATAAGGTCCGTCCTACCTAACAATTTTTTAACCTCAGAAAATTTTTTGGTGATAAAATGACAAGGTAACATACTAAAATTTCAAGATCTGTAATCGAAAAAGTAACAACAGTTTCATTTCTGGATTTTGAAACCAATAATGGATCTAAAAATCTCGGAACTTAAAACTAAGGGTTGCGCTAGGCTTTTTGTTGACGGGATGTGCCCGTCGTGCCACCACATACCGTCCGATGTCCCTTCGTCAGCGTGCGGCATTATGGAACGCAAATAACTCAGGTACGATAATATATGGTGTCGAACGGCGTCGCGGGTCATAAGGGTGACGAGGGCGCCGTGCGGGGACGCCCCAAAGCGGGCGCCCGCTCTACGTCAAGTATAACGAATTTCCAAAAGCGATGTTTGAACGCGGTAAGTCGGCTGATGCAGTTTCAAGCTGGGCGAATTCTTTAAGGTTTACAGTTTGTCAATTTTTTCGCTAATCTCAACGAAGGCATAAGAGATATTCATTGAACCAGTTCTGCATGGTCAACTAATTACTTTAAGCGAAACTTTTGTCGATTTTAAAAACACGTTTTTTTGTCATTTTCTCGGATTCAGCGAAACAGTATTGAGAACAAAGTATCACGTCAAAATGACGTAGGCAAAATCCGAAAACTTTATGCAAATATGAACAAAATACTCCTTGTTGTCCACAAACCAGGTCATAGAATTGGTCCTTCTGAAAAGCTGCGGTGGTTTGTTTTACATTTTGACCCCTTGTTACAGGTGTATGTAGTGTAAATGATTTTAAAACTTAGCAAGCAATGAGAATTCGTTTGTTCTCAGCAATTAAACTCTTAACTGAGTGGTTGATGGCACAACAGCTCTTACGTGTTAGATGGATCTCCGAATATGCATTTTTCTTTGATGAAATTGAAAATATTCATGTGAAGAAACAGCTATGCGGCGATTTCAATTTTCTAATGCAAACTATAGCAACAACATCCGCAAAAAGTTCTGCATAAATATATATACGAATCAGATTATAATCCGTATTTGATTTTTGCGGATACACAGCCCACTATCGTTCAACAAATACATATCCAAATTTCAGCTATATCATATTATGTCATCCTAGAGTGAAAATCCTGTATAAGGCAAACCAGTTAGTTTAAGTGAAGCAGATGTCAACAAATCAATGAAGATGAATTATTGCAATGCAAATGAAAAGATGAGTTATTGAAATGGAGGAAAAACACCAAACGATTGGCGTTATGAAAATATCAACCATATTGGACGTACTAAATTAACTTATTTGATGACCAAATGTGAATTCGGTGTATTTGAAAACCATTGTTACTCATATGCTGTTCATTAACACATGCTAGTAGATCCATTATTTAGAAATGAAGATAATCAAAGCTAAAAGGAATGAACTGATTCATTAAGCAAAGCAGTGATCGGAGATGAAAATTCAATTTGTTGAATTCAACATGGTTCAGTTGGACTTTTATGTATTCAAGATTCCAATAGGATTGTGTTTTAAAGATGCATTAGTCATCCAAAAAGGAGGGTAGTCACTCACCAGCCGGAATTGCATGGACGTATAACGAGAGAAGGAAATCTCAGCGTAGCTGAGCAAATGAATAACATTTTACCATTTGATTGATGAATCTTTCACCACTGGCTTTCCTGATTCAGTTACAGCAAACTGTCCAACTGCTGGAGTGTGCCGGCTGAGTCAAGTGAGTCTGTCCTGCCGATCCAGAATACCAAAAT
>JASANG010003467.1:0-33840 GCA_030248215.1 Enoplolaimus lenunculus
TGCTGAAATTGCCAGACATAGTCACACGAATAATGATAACGATAACATCGGAGTTTGTTTCGGTGTCTGTTATCGCTGATACGCCCACCTTGTTGTTTTCAAAAGTTCGACTCAACAATACTGTCTGATACGTTTAACCAATGGCCGACTGGTATGGCGATGCACGTTGCGTACCGCGGACCGGGCCGTGCGTGCGCAACTATTGAATCTGAACAAGCGAATCAAACTGGGACATGGTTTGATTTTATGTATGCTGCTCAACGGATTCCGCCGCGCATGTTCAGAGCCCTTCAAGCTGAGGGCATCTGCCGTCAAAGTTGGGCTCAAGGATTGTATGATTTTATGAAAGAAACCCTGGTACGCCATTTGCGGTGTCAACTTCGTGTTGTTGTTCAAGTGAACTTTAAAGTGTGGGATCATTATTCAATGACCATTCTAGCATTAATGGAACAATGGGTTGTCGCTCGTGGTCAATACATTCAAGTGGCCTTTTCTGGATGAAGCCTGTCTGATGATGATTTGACAGTTGCCGTATTTTATGTTAATTAAAAGCTGGCAACAAACGTTGGCATTACGAAATTAAGTACGTTCCAAAACAGCCATTCAGAATGCTTAGGTCGTACGCAAGATGAAAGCTAGAATCCGTGCATGTTAAAATGGTCTGAATGATCAAATTGCAATGTTTCTAAGTGAAACGACGCTTGAAACAATTAGGCGAAGCAGACAGGCTGCCTATGAACCTTTAATTTGCGAGGTGGAACGCCTGGATCACCGAGGCTGTACAAGATAAATAAATCGTCACCGATAAGACGTGTTTGAAGGACAAACGCCGAGAAAATACTTCAAGGCAGATCGAAATACTGATAAAATATCCTGCCGCTGTCTTGCGATACCTGGTTCCACCACGCACTTGAACCTTCGAATTTTTACGGTAAACAAAAAGACGCAATGCAAAGCGTTTTGGCGTCAAATTGCATATCGCTGAACAAAGATTTACTCACAAACAGAAGTTGATAATTGATAAAAACTATTGTCAATTTAATTCAACCGAAAATCTAAAGCTGGGTACTTTATGTTTATCAGCATAGATGGGCACTGGATGTCAGGATAAATGAAAAATATCCGATATGTATCCGATCTGAAATATGTATCCGAATATTTGGATGTATCTGGATATCCGCCGGATATACGGATATATCGGGATATCCGGCGTATATCCCAAAAAATGTTATTGTTTGAAAAAAATTTTGGAATAATTTGCATTGTCTCACCACTAAAGTAGCTGGAGCTGACGTAAAGAAATTCTGCATTCAAACCTCAGTCAGAGTATTGAACTACATTCTTGACGATTTTTGGGAGAAGATTTGGTTTTTTCGGCGTATATTGTTTGTAAAGTTTAGAGCTGTTTTACTTTGGCGTTTTTCCAATCGTAGTTACTGTTAGAAAAGTTTTTCTAGTTCTGTATGATATTGAAAACATTCCTTTTGTTACATCTTGTAGGATAGTGTCGTTACTGGCGGCGGACCTTGTGTGAAAAGTAGTTTAATGTTCGAATGCTTGGTCGTTTGGGTTTGTGATAGATCATAGTTATATTTACTTAAGATGATGCACGTCCGGCGTCGTCCATCACCGTATGGTACTGCACCGCAAAAGACATGAATTTCTTCATGGCATCGCGTAACAATTTGTAAACAAAATTTTTTAACTTGCTGTGCCGTACGGCTCCGGAAGTCGTCGCACGACAAGCATTGCGTCGCCCTTATCTATTAACAGTGTTTTTCTATAGCTTACAGGTTCAACGTGATAACTGCGAACATATATATGTTAGCTTATAGTTTGTTCCATTTATACAATAAGCAGCTGCATTTGTTTGATGGAAAAAGAGCTTCTTAATAGTTTTGCTTTTTTTCAGTCATAATATAAAAAAATTAATAGTTAATTTCTAAGTTTAAGCCTTCTCAGTGTAATAAATGTAAGTCTAAAACAAAGCTTAAGCCTAAGCCTACGATGAAAAAGAATATATTTAAAATTTAAGCCTACTCTATTTGCGATGTTTAGTGGGAAAGCAGGCAATAGCGGATCCAGAGCAAGACGCGTTGGCGGTATGCCCCCGTCAGGTATTTTTTATTGTCCCTTTCTGCAATTTTTTTGTGACGTGGTTCTTTCTTCTTGGAACGGAAAACGACTTACGTATAAAATATAGTTCGAGGGATATCGGATGACATTCGATAGAATCTTTGTCGCAGTGGTTTAATCAGACGGAGACAAACCACATTAACTCAATTTCAGGTGGCCAATGCAAATATTTATTATAGTGTATAGTCAGTACCAATCTTCTAAACAGAATGCCCTGTATTATTGAAGCAGTTGCAGAACAGATAACTGTTTTTATATCTGTATGTTTTACCCTCACAACAATCAGCTTGTGGTAGGTAACTTTCCTTTTCGAGCAACAAGTTAAAACAAGTGCTTAAGGAACGTACAATTGATGTTCGGAAACCGAAAAAAAGGAAAATCAAAATTTCATACATTTTTTAAATTGAAATTTTAATTTTGGATATCAGGATATATTGGGATATTCGGATAAATATCTGGCAGGAATAGCCGGATATACCGAATTCGTAAAAATATCTGATGCCCCATCACTTTTTATCATAGGAGGTCGGAGTATAATTTTATTAATTTGAACATTGTTGCAAACAACGCTATATTGTATTTCATAAATATTAAATTTTTGAATATGTATGTTCGATTCGTAAGGTGCAAAGCGTGAGGAACGATCTGATCACTGAAAACAGAAAATATGATACTTATCAATATTATAGATGTATACACATATATTTAGTTTACTTACATATAGAGTAGACATAAGCTTTACATTTATTTTTGTTTCGGTTTAGGACGAAGAGTAGGTTTGCGCTTAGTTTCAGTCTCATCTTTACGTTAAGGCGTATGCTTACGTTTAAATATTGGCCGATCACTTTATATGTACTTGTTGCTTACCTTGAATATGGAAATGTTATGCTACGTGTCTTGTAAATATTTGTATCTTATCTTTAATAAATTTCAAAATTACCTGCGTTTAGGAAAGTTAGTTTCCGATTTGTATTCTAAATGTTTATCTTTTTCTATCATAGCCGGAATCCAACGTTCAGGAAGTCACCGATTGCGCCCATTCCTTATTTTACGAAAATTTTGCATTTCATTTTCGTTTCAGAAAGCCACCGGAAGTGCAGGCAATGCATTTTTGTTTCATTGATAGCATGCTCATTTTTGGCTGGTTTCCGAACAGATTTCAGCTGCGTACAGCCGAATGGCTGCCTCTCAGGTCCGGCAGAAAATCAACCTCTGGTTTTGGTTGTAAAATTTTTAATATTCATAAAAATGCGGATAATTGGGGAAGTTTTGAAACTGGAATATGTGTCGAAAATTATCTTAAACAAATTTTTAACCAAACCTTGAAAGTTCTTGTTAAAATTATCAAAATTAATGTTTTTTATGAACCTATTTCGGTTCATCTGCAAGTTTCATCCATCTTCGGCCCACGCATTTGTCATTTGACTCCGGTGAGTGGAATATGACTCAGTTTGTGTAGTCCCGTATAATCTATTTCGGAGAGAGACAATTTCACTCACCATTTTTTCCAGAATACTGTAGAGATCCTAATAAGGGGGTAATAAGAGGTGGTCCAATTTTGAGTTTTAATCAGGAATCCGTATTCTTAATTAGAGTCCGTTAGCGGATGGAGTCCCTAAACCCTGATTATGATCGATAAATGTCAATTATCCTAATTCCAATGCATAAATTACTCCAGGACCACATACAGCTGAGTTCGAAACTTTAACCCTTTACACTTGATTATTTTCAATTTCATATCAGATGTAATTTCAAGGTAACATTCGATCCCCAGTCTCTCGGGTGTACGAAGACCACCCAGCTATAGGACTAATTGAGAATTTTTCCATTAACCCTTTCTCACATGAATGTTTTCAATTTCATATGAGACGAAATTTTAAACATTCAAAATTTAAAAGTACACCTTACAGATTCGAACTCAAATTATTTGGTCCTGAAGTGATTTACGCGCTACAATTAGGGATAATTGACATTTATGGACTCTAATTAGGATTTAGAGACTCTATTCGTTTACGGAGTCAAATTAGGGAAGGGATACGGACTCCTATTGATTGAGACTCCAAATGGGGGCCCCTCTTATTACCCCACACCCTCTTATTCTGGTCACTACAGTACGTGTTTCTGTTTTATAATTTAATATTCAAATTTTTATGTTTAGATTTCCCCTGTCATGTTTAAACATGGCCGACGCGTTTTAGTCAGTAAACTGTCTAACGGAGTTACTCTATAGCCCTGTCTTTTTTATAGCACAAGGAGCATAATACATCTCAGACCGAATCATTGCCTTTGCAACCGGTTTTGTCAAATTTTAAATCAACGGAGCAGAACAATTGGTCGAACAGTACGTGGCCAAAACAAGGTAGCGAACAGAAAGAAACGGACTGGGTGAACTAGTTATATTTAGTTCGATATTATCAAACATCTGTCCGGTTTCACTTGTGCACATTGAGAATTTCGTTAGCATTCAGCTTGCAAGCGCAATCTAATATAAAAAGTGGTTTCAAGTTTGTATCACTTTGAATGATGTCTGAGATAAATAGTTATGCCTTTCGGTTCAGTGGGGATTCAGGATTTTTTCAGCTACGCAGTATATTTTTTGTGTTTAGAAATTTGACAGTTTTCAAGGGATTTATCGAATATTTTAATATATATGTTGAGATTTACAAATTGTGACGTAGGCGAAAATTTTTGGAAGTTTTCAACTTTTTGTCAGAAAACACAACTGGTTGCTGGAAGCTTACTTAAGGATAACTTTATACCCAAGTATTCGCTAACAAATAGTTAACCCATCTGGATGTTTATAAAAGCGTTTATTTTGACTTAGTGTAGTCTGTGCTTCTAGATTATTATCCTAAGATTGCACACCCAAGGTACCTCTTTGATATAAAACAAAATATAATTTCGTTCTTGTCGTACAGATGCAAAACTGACATTTTTTGTTCAAAATGTTAAGTATTCACTTAAGTCGGCTACTTAACTAAATGCTTAACCAAAACTTAAGTAACTATTTAAGTACGATTTCAGAGACCCAGCCAATGTGCTCCAAAAGCACTTTTTTATCACAAAATTTTCAGCACGTCATATCTGGTGGGAGGTACATTTCCCATCGCCCTGAATCTGCCACTGTGTGAGTTAGTAAAAAATTGAAATTACTTTTTAATTTTAAGGAGTCACTTATTTCTTAACTATTAGTCAAGCATATTTATTATTATAATAGCAATAAAGCCATGGCGTTTTTTGTTTCGACTGCTTTAATGTATCGCTTACGCTCACAGACTTACTGTCTGTTCAGCGCTCTTCGCTGCTGTTCTCAATCACAATCAGCTATCAAAAGCAACAAAGAAGCGCTACTTGCCCTCCGTAAATCTACCGGATATACGTTTGCGAACTGCAAACAAGCATTGGACAAATTTGGTGTTGGTCGGCTAGCGGAAGCTGAAACGTGGCTGCATCAACTAGCGAAAGAACAAGGCTGGCAAAAAGTCGTTCAATTCAAAGGCCGACACGCTACTCAAGG
Organism: Enoplolaimus lenunculus; assembly: GCA_030248215.1. Taxonomy (NCBI): domain Eukaryota; kingdom Metazoa; phylum Nematoda; class Enoplea; order Enoplida; family Thoracostomopsidae; genus Enoplolaimus; species Enoplolaimus lenunculus. The sequence goes on from JASANG010003467.1 coordinate 5,654, forward strand.
CTTGATCGGAACACGGGCCTTGGCGACCGCAACAACAGCTGGTAACGGCGACGCGGGTGTTGCGACCATGGTTGAACTCAATTGTGAAACGGATTTTGTATCAAAATCGGACTTATTCCGCCAGTTGACTATTTCGGCTACGCTCGCCGCTGAAGCAAAGGTGACAGAATCAATTTTGAAAGCGTCGACACTATTTCTCGACTATAATCAAATCAATCTCGAAGTTGACGATTTACTATCGCAACGTGTCGCTTATGCCACCACTGGTGCCAGTGAACAACCGGATGTCGCCACCTCATCAGGCAAACGTAGCTCGGATATTGAACTGTTGCTCGGTGAATCGTATCCAACACTGGGCGATCAAATTGCGTTCTGTGTAGGCAAACTTGGCGAAAATATCGTTATATCGCGTGCAGTTGCGCTTATTGCACAATCCCATGCGACAGTTGTATCGTATACGCATCCTCGTTGTGTTCCATCTAGTAACGATTGTGTTCACTGGCCCGACGGTGTATCAATTGGACGCTACGGTACGCTGTTGTCAATAGAACGTCACGCCACTTCACCAAGAAGACATCATCCTGGACGCCAGGACACTGAAGATTTGTTGCCAGAAGCGACAGTTGCAGAACACTTAGCGCAACATATCATCGGAATGTCTCCAAAGTCAATCGGGCAATCACCGTCTGATCCAGCGGCAGCAGCCAAAGAATACCACGATTGGAAAGAGCGACTCCACGCGTACGAAGAAGCAATTGAACGACAAGAACGCGATCGTCAGCGAGCGATCGATAGAGCACATGCCGAACAAGATGGAATCAGTGGCGAAGTTGATAGCAGCGATGAAGAGAGTGGCGAAGAAGAACAGCAACAGCAAGATAAAATGACAATTTTTGAGTGGGACGAGCATGAATCGCGACTCCTGTGGCAGCCGTTTTTAATTTGTCAGTCGATACCAGTTGCAGAGTATTGTCAGAAGCAACGTGTTGTGGTACAGAATTTTATACGATTTCAATGTGGGCAACGGTAAAACATACTGTAAGCTGGAAAATATGAATGATTTTGGAAGGTGTCCACTTATAAGGGAGAATGTTTTGTCTATTTTTCTATTATTGACGTCTTTGCGGTTTGTCTCCAAGTTGAGTTTTTATACAAAATGAGTGTTTTATACTCTTTTAATATGCGTATGCCATAGCATTATTTGCTGCGCGGGGTGCTGTGCAACACCAAAGACAAGTGAAGCTGGCGAGTAAATACTCACGATACGGCTTTGCGTCTTCCTGTTCAGTGTTTACCAATAAGATATTCTTCATCACCTTAGCTTTGTTTTGCTACAGATCGACTACACGGCCCATGTTACGTTTAGGAGCCTCCAGGTATCTGGTGGGTCTGTAAAAGTGCAGGTTTTCATTCTATATTACATTTTGTTGCTTACGGCTAGGCTCAGGCTAAGCTTTTTTCATTCTAGATTACATTTTGTGGCTTACGCCTAGGCTCAGACTAAGCTTAAGAACACACTTTTGCAACGCTTAAGCTTACGCTTAGGTTTAGGAATACACTTTAATCTACTGTTCCGCCTGTAAAAGTAACATTGGCTTACTACACGCTGGTAACTGTCAGTATATATGTGCGCACTTGCTGAGTGTTTTGGTTCTCGCAAAATTGCTCGCGTAGCAATTTGCACTAGAGCACATATATTGACTACTAAATATATACATATCTTTTTTCCAAGTTTATTTTGAAGTACCAAAATTTCATAGTCCGAATATTTCTGAACACAGGCAACGTTGTGAACGCTTGATTGTTTGTGCGTACGAGTTTTTTGGCTTGGAAAATTACTATTTCCGTGTGGTTGGGAAAATTATTTTAGAAATGTCATTGTAGATTTCATAAAACAAAGGCTGTTACTGACTAACATTAATTTTGGTTCATTAAAATTTGAAATTTCTCAATCTCTATTTACGTTACAACTCAGATCTTGTTCGTGATATGATTTCTGCGATGTGTTTTAAATTTTTGCATTCCACCACATAAGACTTGTTTCCTCGATATCTATATGTATTTAGGGTGAATTTTTTCGGCGGTTTTTACTGTTTTTGTTATCATGAGCTAATTTGTATCAATATTATATACGAATGTAAGTTTAATGTTTAAAAAAGTGAAAAGCCCAGAAAATTTGGCTTTCGTTTATTCTTCAGTCACTTTTAAACACGGTCTCTTATATGTATAAGTAGGAGAATGCTATTTGTTTTAGTTTGTATTTGGAAGGATTTTCATATATATTTGTGTTCAGACCAAAAAAGTAAATTTTGTTACTTTGTCGTTTCGATATGTTCTTTTATTGCCTATGATATAGCTGTATATGGCTGAGAAGAAAGTAAACCTTATAGCAGAGACACCGGAAACGACTTACTAGGTTTTTACCGATAAACACTTTTGACTTTACGCAGTATACGGAAGGCAGGGTGTAAGAAACGGATGATGATTAAAATAAGGGAAATGGATATTGACGCATAAAAGTTTAAAAGATGATTGTTTTCTAAAAGTACAATTGAGGTATGCAAATATTTATACTGGTTTCAAAATTTTTAAAGTAAAATAACGGATGCACTCAAAATTAAGGTTTTGGGGTAATTTTGTCATTTTCGTTTCAAACGGAACGATTGCAGCATATTTGTGCTAAATACTTAAAGATTTATGGGCCAGTGTGGAGCAGGTCGTTTATTTCTGCATCTGGCGAAAAACTAGACTGGCTCGGTTTCAATCTGTGCCCCAGGTTATGACAATTTGTAGTGATCTGCGAAACTTTATAGTTCTTTTTAAAGTTTCATCATTATTAGTATTTTTAGTTTTCGAATGAATTTAAATTGTTGAATTTTTTTAAAACGGATCCAAACGAAATGGTGGTCTTTAGTTTATAGCTAAAATTGGTAATTTAAACATCATTCAACATCCTAACCATGCTTCATCGCTACCTACTTCCGGGTACTTATTTAGGTACTATTCACATCTTGGTCGGAAACGTGCCAAATGCGTTTGGTTCTTACCTAATTTTTCTAAAAATAGTACAAGCATGAAAGACTTGTAAATAAAACCTGAATCAGTTTTTATTTACAGTTCAAGAATTACCCTTACCAACCAACATCGAAAAATATAGAATTACTCATAAGTTGTCCCATGTTTCTTTGAGGGGCGTCCAGGTTTCTGTTGGGTCTGTAAAAGGGTAAATTTAGATTCTAGATCACATTTTTTGCTTAGGCTTAGGCTTAGGCTTTTAGGCTTAGAAACACACTTTTATAACGTTTAGGCTTAGGCTTACGAATACGCTTAATCTACTGTTACGCCCCTAAAAGTAACCTTGGACCCTAAGTTTATACTGTGTATAGGGAACAACCGGAGGTGAGTATTCCTGTGTCGTAAGTCGGAATAGTTGCTAAAACATGGAGCCGGCGGTGAAACAAGACAGTGTGGTTGAAATTATGTCGATATTGCTGATTTTTACAACAGTTAATGAAGTTGCGGGGGGCGACAATTTACTGAAATGAAAGATTGATTTTCTGTTGGGTGCAGTAATCGAATTGAGTACTTGTAAAAGGCCGATTTTCCGTTTATATTTTGGTTTTTATTCTGTCGTACTGGTATAAAATTATTTTCAAAAGTAACTTAGCGATATGCCAAAGCACAAAAACTTGGTTTCCTAATGGTTGATGCTTCTGAAATCCGGTTGTTGATTTTAATATGTATGTAGCAGCTAACTGTTTCGCATGATTTGACCAGAAAAACTGATTTGTGGCCAGTCGAAAATCTTTTGGTGATTTGCGATTCCACCGAAATTTTTACAGCAATGGACAAAAGCTACCAATGTGATATTGATGTATTTTTGGCTGATTTAGACAAATTGCTCAGTGAAGGAGATGCGCATGCCGCGCTGGATTTGCTGTTCGAACCGAAAGGTTGACCGGTTTGATATTTTCAAAATTTATCAAGTTCAAGGTTATGAAAATGCGATTTCATCTTTAAGGATAGAATTGCGCTCGGACGAAACTCTAAACTGTGGTGTGGCGATAAGTTTGTCCTCTTATATCTAGAACAATTTTATTTATAACCAAATGATGATTTGATTCTGGCCAATAGCGCTTTGTGTTTCAGTTTTTACTGTAGCCCGTACGAACTTGATTTATTTGAATATTTTTTAAATATGAGTCACTATAGATAAATTCAATAAGCGTAATTTCAAAGTTTTTGTTATAAATATGGCGAATTTTAACATTTTAAACAATTTCTTTTGTTTTGCAGCGTACCAATACAACACTTCAGCACATGCTAAAAACGGCGAATCTCTGGTGTCGTGGTGCGCAATTGATTTGATACATTTGATTGGACGACACATGCAGTTTCTTGACAGTCGGCAGCCAATTGAAAACGACGCCTTGCCTGCAACAGTGACCAATCGAAGTTCGTTTGAAATTATGGAATCAATGTTATCTTATGTAATCAAGATAGCAAAACCAAAAGAGGTACTTTTATCACAAACTTTGAAACTGAGGTTTTTATAGATATTTCAAGGTGTGGCCAATTATTTTATCTAAAGTTTTGTTAAACGACACTGTTACAATTTGGTTGATGGAAAAAACCGTTGGATATATTGAAATGAACCACCTTTGTTACGGAGTTGCAAAGCGGCTTGTTTTGCTGCCAACGCCGTGCTAGTGTTAATTGATAAAAGACAACCACCCACATTAATAGTATTTCAACGGCTAAACCGTAATCCAGTCGTTTTGTGTAGGGCAGCTTTCTATGGAGCGGAAGTCAACAAGTAGCAATAGTTGGAACGAAAAATAATAAGTAGATTTTGTAAACAGAATCTTGCGAATGTTTAGTTTTTGTTTCAGGTCTTGCTTGGTTTGATCGATGTTTTGGAACAATTAAAGCCTCCAGCAGCTGTGTCAGATGATTATGACAGTAGAGAAGACACATCAACTATGAATAGTGATACAGACACATTGTTTGATTTGATTTTGGTACATTTAAAATCGACATTTTTGAAGTTACCGACGAAACGAGGTATTATAGTTTTTCTTTGTTGATCCATTATTTTAAAAATTAGCTACTCTGCCGAAGGGCTTGCGGGCTTTGTTACATTTATACGAATTTTGGAGTCTTTTCAGTTTTACCTCCAGCCAGAATTTGCCCAAAATGGTCCTGTTTTGAAAATTCTAGCAGACACATCTTTAAGTGTTTAAGCAGGTCAAGCATATTTTATAGTTGAACTTTAGGTCCAAACTTAGTGTATGCTTTAAATGCAATACTCAACTTTATGGCTGCGCTTCCTGTTCCCATCGGAGTCGAATTGGAAACGCAAGACTTTATATTGCTTGATTATTTGAAAGAGGTTAGTTTACACACTGATCTAGTAACTACCATAAGTGTAGTAAGTACTACTTTGCACCTTTAGCTTGGCCAAATTTTTGGCTTTTCTAGAAAAATTTCTTTATTCATAAGTTGCAGAAATAGGAGTGGTAATGTTTTCAAGTTGTGGTCTATTGCTGCAGTAGGATTTGTTCTTGCAACTGAAACTAAATTTAGCAGTACGCTTCTTTTGTGTTTCTTATTTTCACACATTCGTGCATTTTGAATATGCAATACAGTAGCATTAGTGTTTGTGTTACAGTTTCAACTGCGCAGTGCTTCCAAGCTGTTTTTACATTAATTTCCCATTCTATTCCAGTAACAGCTTTTTTTTATTTCGAAGATGGCTAACAGTTAAACCGAATAAATTTTACGTTTTTGTAAGACAATTTTATTAAAAAATAATTCAAATTACGTGTTCTGCAACTAAAGTAACATAATAACATTGTTTTAGTGTAAGATAATTTTGTCGCTCAGGTTATTCGAGTTGACGTTTTAACAGCTGCACCTCAATTTGCAAACAATACATATCAACTGATTGTGCTCTCGAAAGCGTCTTGCAATCACATCTGACGCATATATGAATTTTTGTAGGATATGATTGTTCAGTTTATTCATATAACGTGTTCTGCAACTAACGTAACTTTTATAGTTGTTATATATGAGACAATTTTGCTTTCAGGTAACTTGGCTTGAAGCTCGCTATTCAGTGGTGCTTGATTTTTGTCGGACGTTTGTGGATGAAGCCACAATTTGCCAGCAGTCGCAAATGCACTTGTCGGAGACTTCCCGTAGTGAACAACGCCGCATCCTGACTGCATTTTTGACTGGTCTTTTCGGTAGGGTGATCTCAAGGTACCCTCTGTTTGAAGTTGACCACAAACGCCAACGCGATTCGTGGCCAGAAATCTACAATTCGCTTGAAACTCATGTCAAACTTGTTGGCCAAGTGAGTGTTGACGCAGGGAAGTTCAAACACTGTGTTGATTACTTAATAAATTGATGATTTCTTAATGCAGAAAAAGTATTTCTTAAGCAAAGTTTTGTTACAGTTCTAAGCTAAAGAACGTTTATATAATATTTAGTTCAAAATATTCTGCTATGAAGGAAATCATTGTAATGAAAAATTGAAAATTAATTCCGAAATCTGCAATTGAATCAAAAAACAGTTTTAGGATATTTTCGAAAAATTTTCTCGACTGTCAGAGAATGTTTGTAAGATGTTTTATTTTGATACCACTTCTATTAATAATGTTAGATATAGTTCTGGTTTGACGGCAAATCGGTGTTGGATGCATTATAATCTCAGTTTGTAACTAAGGCCCAGTATGTGTAGCACATATCACCAGATAACGATAGGTTTTCAAACAAGCGAACTACTGCAGCTACAAATGTCAGACTATTCTGACAAGTAGGAGCGATCAAGTGCAATGCAAAGTTTCGAAATTCTTGATTGGCCTGGTTTAAAAAGTGTAGGACCTATTACCAACTGGCGATAGGTCGACATGCGTTTGAGAATATGAATAAGGGCATTAGTGACGTTGGCACTGCGTTGAGTGCCGAAATTTGCGGAACCTATTATTGTCATAACATGACAGTTACTCAGTTAAATCTCGTAAAACACAGACTAAGAGAATTGACGTTTGACATTTCAGCAAATTTTTTTGTAAATTTTGTTTTGTGTCTTTCAGCTCAATCCAGCTTGTGGTTTTGGGTCAGTATTGAATCGTTTGAACTGCCGCGATGACCAGTTGTTGCTCACATTGGAGACTGTCACAGATTCCAAAGACAATTGCTTGGAAAATAATCAACTCACAATGGAAACGGAAAATGACGAGCAAGATCACGTTTCTGGTTCCAAGTGTTCAAACTTGAATCTCGAAAAGTTTTGGGCTGAGACTGGAGTTGCCGTGCTGGCGTGTTTGATATTTGACATCGGTAAGGATTGTAGCATCATGGGGAAAGATTAATTACGAATCGGAGAACTTTACCGACAGATTATGAACTAGTATGTACAGTCTACTGGTGTCCCCTTTCACTCGTGATTTATTTTAGTACGGCAAAAAATTTTGGGTTAATGTTCTGTTGTTAAATAATATCTGAACGAAACTTCAAATCAAACAACTTAGCTGTTATCGAGTTGCAAACACACATTCACTTACTATTAACGATTTTGTACAGCTGTGAAATGAAAAGCAACTTCGTATTGTAATGTAATGAGTGAACGAACATATGAACAAATTTTTCAGAAAGATATCGTTGTTACCGTCGACGTTGAGTTGTAGTATTTTTATATGCATTGCATTTGTTTTTTTGTTATTTTCACAGGATTGAACCGCGCGTCTCAACCAGTTTTATATCATCCGCTATTCCGTTTCGAATCTCTGCTTCCTGTGCTTAGCGCGTTACTGTTTCGGCGAACAAATCCGCTGTACCAACCCAAATCTCACCCAAGTTTGGCGAACAGCGCTTTCAATCTACTGAACCACGAGTTAGAAACATCACTTGATCTACTCAATACTGAACTTCAACTGCCTCATGAGATTTTATCGTGCAATCCTGAATACATTAAACTATTAAGCGCTGCAATACTACAGTCTGCATTTCATCCTTCAAAGCAAACCAGGTCACTTGCGATGCGTCTGTTTGCGAATGTTTGGAAATGTTTCGAACCACGTGCGCAGTTGCATGTTGTTTTGTTTGTGTTTGAGTAAGTTACGACTGGGAAGCTAAATTGGGGATGGGTGGTAAAGTTCTAATCACATTTAAGATTTAGGCTTGGCTGGCAGTTACCATCACATTTAAGATTAAGGCTTAGGTTTATGCGTAGACTGAAGCTTAGGCATAGGTAAGCCTTTTACTAAGCCTAAGGGTAATGTGGACTAATATGTAGTGGAGCCTTGTGTGGGTAGGAGGTGTGCACTAGACTCTAGGTTTGGGGCGGTACATATTCTCGAAATGTGGTTAGCGTCAATCTGTTTAAAGGGAAACGTGTTAGTATTGTGGGGTTTTAAACACATTTGTAAATTTTTTGTTTTTAGTTCTTTGTGAGTTTTTGTCGCGGCTTCTTAGTGTTGAAACGAACGATTATTCAATGCTTCATGCTTTACAAAACAAACGTGGAGTTTCAGTAATTTTGTATTCCCTGGACACCGTTAGATTTTAAGCGTCTGAGACTGTGGGCGGTTCCGCAATACTAGGCTGCGGCGTGCAAGTGGGGCACTGTAGCAAAGCATATAATGGATTACTGTCTTACACCATTAACCAAATTAAGCGATGTTTTTCACTCTATATACGTACGTATATAGAAATATATTAGGGTGCCCAGCAGTGTGCAAGCGGAACTTCGATTCAAAACAATTTTCGATTCCGATTGTACACATTCAATTGGAACCGGAATTTCGAAATTATATTTTTAATCCGATTTGTTGTGATAAGTTGCACAAAAACTTTGTATTATTTATATAATATTACATTGATTTCGATGAGTTAACTTTAACTAATCATACCTTTACAGAGCCAAAAAATGATCGCCCAGGTGACGTTTTTGAAAATTATTACCAGCCAATGAATAACGAAAATCAAAATTCTTTTTGTTAATTCAAATTATTCGTATATAGTCACAAAATTTGTAGTTCTGATTCCGATTACGGTATAATTTTGCTGTGCGGATTCCGATTTCGATTCTGATATAATTCAGTTCCTCTTTGCACCCTGGTGTCCAGGTGGAACTTACACCCCACACACACGCCTGCTGGCGCCCATGGCTGCGACATTTTAACTGTTTTTCCTTAGGTACGCAGTGTATGTTTGTTTATATTAGTTCACTAATGTGACTTTGTGATGTATTTCAATTTATTTAATATCCCATATTTTTAAATGTGTATAGCACCTAATACCCATCATCATTTACAGATACGTTTTCAAACTCACAAACTTCTGCAGTTGTGGATCTCAAAATTTCCATTGAAGTAGGGCAAATCAAGTCAGAAAAATATGTTTCATTTCAAAGCTCGTCATTAACTGATTCGAAAGTTCAACAACTTTTGCTAAGTGCTCCACATATGAGAGCACGGGCAGTTATTAATTTTTTGTTTACTTCAGCAAATTCGACAACTCACGTGTTGATCCGCAGTGGGCGAATGTTCCTCGAAGTAGCATTCGCGGTTACGTAATTGATTTATACCGATCGTCGTTGGCCAAAGTCCTGAAGGTGACCGAAAATATTGATTCAGTTGAATTAATTTCGTCCCTTCCGCGTCTGTTGCACCGATTTATATCGCCATTTCGGACAGGTTCCATTGCAAACGAAAATTTGTTGCCTGCGTACGACCAAATTATTGCTACGCTAAACTTGTGCCGTCTTATCGGGTTATGGACGCTGAACTTAAGCATTCCAGCTCGTTCAAATCATCAAGCCTATACCCAACTGGTCACACCTGCGTTAACAAATACAGTAATTTCTCGATTTCTCGTGCCATTAAAATGTTCGATAAAAATTAATCGTGAAATTCACAGTAGTGATTTGCGAACGCTAAATGAATCGATTTCGAATCAGAATAACTGTAAAACATCACAATCGTATTCTAATTCGCAAGCGAACGTGAATTCACCTACGTTTGCTCTGCAGTTGCCGGTTGAAAATCAAATTAGCGCTATAGAACAAGCGCTGACCACACTCGATCTGCTGGAATCAATCTTGGAAAGAGTACGAGAAGTTTATGACCAGATTTGCGGTTGAAATATGAACAACTATGTATCAGGTTATATATAGCAGTGTTATTTCAAAGGCTGCAAAAGGTCCTTTTTCTTGTATCTATAAATTTCAGGGGATGCGTCCACCATTAGATATGCGTTTTTGCCTATGAAATTGGTAGGTGCTTTACTGCTTTGTTTGTACCGTCCAATGAATAGAACTGGGCCGTAACAATAGTATAAGCATATTCCTAAGCGTAATCTAAGCCTTGCCATAAGAATCAGCTTACAACTAAACCCAAGCCTAAGCAAAACCTTAATCTAAAGGTTAAGCTCACTCAATTGCAGTCCCGCAGAAAAACTTTCAGTTCCTGATCTTTAAAGCATATTTTTGTATGTGTAAGCTAAGCCTAAGAATGCGCGTACAACTAAACCCAAGTGTAAGAAAAAACTTAATCTAAAAGTTAAGCTTACTCTGTTGCAGTCCCGCAGAAAAACTTTCCGCCCCTGATCTTTAAAGCATATTTCTATGTGTAAGCTAGACCTTGCCATAAGAATGCGCGTACAACTAAACCCAAGTCTAAGCAAAAACGTAATCTAAAAGTTAAGCTTACTCTGTTGCAGTCCCGCAGAAAAACTTTCCGCCCCTAATATTTACATCGACCGTTGCGTTTATTGCGGATAACGATATTGTTTGATGCGAACAAGAAAAGTAGATTGTCGTTGAAAAACGTATGTGTTCAACAATATATGGTTATTTTTATGAGATTAAAGCCTTTTGAAAATTTTCAGGTTTTCCGGCTGTATTTATTGAACCTGTGTTGTACCTAATATTTGTAGCTAACAGCAATTTTACGTTGTTTCACATGTCAGTTTGTAAACTGACTTTAATTCATCAATACGCTGTTACGAATTGAAACTGAATATGTTGAGGAGTTTCTGTTCTGGTAAATTTATCAAAATTTTTAGAATTCAGTTTGCAAACGGAAATGAAATATTTTATAAATTCGTTAATTAGTCGGAATGACTGGAAATTTTTCACCACCGTGTTAATCCTTATTGTGGATCCTGCATGGTAAGAATGGTAAGAAAAACTTATCCTAACATAAAATGCTTTTAATGTTATCAAGAAATTTTTCGGCCGGGGGGGGAGCGAAAATGTTCCTAGTAGGTCTGGCTCATGCCCGCCGTCGTTCAGCGTAGTTGCGGTCCTGGTAATATGCGTTAAGTACCTACTGGGTATCGGTCGACGCATGCCAATTAGGCCGAGACGCCCAGAGGGGTAGCCAGAACCGGATTCAGTATCAGATCTTTCAACTTAGATTTTGCGGCTTGAAATCTTAACTTTTTACGTTTAGTTTACGGAGTTTCAGTGGAATTGGCGGAACTCTTGATTGTCAGATTTGCAAGCTAGCCTTTTACTAATTATCATTATACTAAGTTAGTTAGGCTTGGCATCTGATTAAATCAAGAGCGATCAGAATTTAAAATGACGCCCAGTAGGTATTGTAGGGACACGACTTATAGTAGATTTTGTTTCTTGTACACTGCAAAAAATGGTGAGTCAAATTGACTCACTCCGAAATTCCAAAAAAATTATTTTAACAATATTTCGGATATCTGACAGGTGTTCGGATCCACGTTTCTTTTCGGATAACATATCGCGATATCCGTTGCCCATCGGGGTGCAACCGGAGGTGAAAAATGCCGGAACCGGAGCCGAAGCCGGACGTCAACGAAACTTGCCGGAGCAGGAGGTGAGGCGAAATTAGGTAGCGAAGACGATATTTAATTAGTTAGTTTTAGCCAATATCTGCAATATGTCGTAAAGTTGGGCCTATGTTACTTTAAGGGACGTAACAGTAGATTAAGCGTATTCCAAAGCCTAAGCGTTGCAAGAATGTTTTCCTAAGCCTAATCTGAAGCAGAAAAATGTAATCTAGAATGTAAAATTACTCTTTTATACACCCACCAGTAACCTGGACGCATCTTAAAGTAACATGGGCCAGTTATTTTGTAAAAAAACAACCAGGTCCTTACCTTACAATTTTACCCCTGCACCAGAAATATTTTTGTTGAAAAATTGCGCCCCAAAACATTTACGGATCTCCCCCGTCAGAAATTTCTGGATCCGTCGGTAAAAGCAGGACACCACTGAAAGTAACATGGGCTGATGTTTGTACAATTTAGCGTAAGTGTATTTTAATTTTAATGTGGTTCTTTCTTCTTGGAATGTGAAACGACATATATACGGAGCCGGAAAATAAATAATACTTGTTGCCAAAAATTCATTTTTAACGCTATTTTATCGCCTTTAATGCTGTAAGCACACCAGTTAGAGTGCCAAAATCCTGAAACAAATGCAGTACGTGAAAACACATGATAAATTATGGAGTATGACACAAATTGAAATTTTTGGCAATACACGCTCAGACAATTTTAGAAAAATAAGTATCCGGGTAAATATCCGACAAGAATTGCCGGATATCCGAATATGAAAAATATCCAATGCCCATCACTATGCTCAGAGTTATTTATATAAATTTTACGTTTTTCAGCGTATGAATGTTTTGTTTTCCAGGTAAAAGAGGCATTAACGTGTTTTTAATTTATTCGGCTTAAAATTTGCGCCGATTAATAAATAAGAAAATGGCTTTGCAACGTACTTATGACATTATATAAGCAGACATAAAAGAAAGATTTTTGAAATTTACGGTGCATCTCATAGTACTCGTCAAGAAAATATACCATCAAATTGTGCTCAAACAAACTAATTATATTTCCGCTTGTTGGCTTGTTATGACTTAACAATTGCCAAGTTGACCTTTTAAACGCAAAGTAGGTACTTGTTTAAAAACAGCAAATATTTGCGTGTTTTCTGGGGTTTCTTCCAAAAATATATCCGTTGATGATTGATAAACGGTTTGTTACTTGTTAAAAAATGTAAAAAAAACATTTTTTCTGTCAACATAGCGAACGACACTCGTTTAAAGAAGCCTCAAAAATTTAAATGACGTTTACGAACCGCGTATATAAATGATCACAAATACGTAACTGCATTCCGGTCATAGTTCAAATATTTGGTATGGAATAATATGTTGGTTTCTGGAATGTTTTGAGTAATTTTTTTCTCATACATTTTAAGTCTTTTATAAGTGCGTTTCTTGTTTTGAAAAGTGTCGTAAATATCGATCATTCATTCATTCACAAATAACTTTTAAGGAATGTTTTAAACAGTGGCCGAAAACACGTTGGCTGTATTATACGGTTACGGTGATCAGTGTAGCCTGCACGCAAATTCAACTAGCCAATTTTGGCCAAAAATAAACTTAAAGCTTCGGTTGCTTTTTAATTATTAATACTGCTCCACACATGCGTGTGAAGCATAAAGTGTGATATAGTCTTTCTGTATATTTTACCATATCAGAATTCAGTTTATGTTGGATATAATTTTAAAGCAATCACTGATATGAATTTTACATATTGTATATCGGCATAGAAATATCGAAATTCCGGTGCTTGTACAACAGAAACGGAAACATGTATCCGGTTATACCCTGCATAGATTAACAATTTGCTAAAATTCAACCATTGTTGAATAGTGAAGCTAAACCTAGACAAAATTCAAAACCTTGAACTTGATTCAGGCTGTGACAGTGTATATAATTTGTCGGTTATGTTGTGTAGGTGTAGAGGTACTCGTATTATAAACAAAAACCGTCACATTTGATGTACCAATTTTCAAACATTTTGACAATGGAACATTTATGCATAAAGCTTAAGGGCAATCTGGGAAGTTTTCGAATTTTCTTCGCGTTGTTTTTACGTATTTTTTCGTTTCTGGAAAATTGTAAACGTAATGATTTGCGCACTTTTGTAAAATTATTTTGGGATGATCGTATATTTATCATTAACTTTTTAATAAATTCTTTAGCTTTTATTGATTTGCTTTTCAATATATACTGGTCCTTCTGGCTAGTCGTAAAAATAACCATGCTATTGGGTATAATAGGTGCTTACCGTTGGTAATTTGTGTTAAACAGTGCATAACCGAACATTCTGGTAAAAATCGCTGTTGTTTCTGTTACGTAATGGAACATCCACGTTATACTGCACGCGCTACTGCTAAAAAATGTCTGGGTCTTAGTAAGTCCCGACGTCGCTTTAACACACTAATACGAGACCACTATAATGTCCGGTAGCCCTAACGAGGACGTAAAGACATATTGCACTGTGTTCATATAGCATCGCAAACATACATAACAACAACACAAACACACATATACACTTATTGATTATGATTAATTTTTTACCTTTTGTCCCGACTCCCTTCGGACAGTGTCGGGACAATTAATAGTGTCTACGTACCGCATAAAATTGTACCTACACGCTAGATGCACATTCAATTTGTACACAGATCCCTACCGGGTGGTTGGACAAATTTTTAACTTAGCGAGCGCATTATAACGTGGATGACCCATAAATCAATTAAAATAATAATTTTCAGTGCAAATATGCCGCAAATAATTTAAAATTTACTAGAAAATTCATGAAAAGTAAAAAAAATTTTTGAGGCATTCGCTTTTTTCAATAAAATTTTTACTCAGTCGGGCAAATATTTGCCTATACTTACGTTAATTGCATTTCCGTTTCTTGTTTTCGTTCTTTTTTGACGTTTGTAGGTTTGTCTTTTTACCAGGGTATAACCAAATATCTGTTTTTGTTTTCGATATAAATCGGGGTCCGTTTCCGTTTCAATTTCCGTTATAGAAATGCCGGAATTTGTGTTATTTTTACGTTCAAAGTTATTTATAAATGATGTATTAAATATCTCGCAGTCATTTACAGATATGCTGCAATTGTTTGATATGAAACAAAAAGTACGAAATTCATCCAAAATTTTAGAAATTCGGTGCATCCGCTATTTTGTCGTTAAAAATTGTTCAAAGCCCGTTGAATATTTGCATGCCTCAATTGTGTTGGCAGGAAAATATATAAAACATCTTTGAAACTGTTATACTTCTATATCCGATTCCCGTTATAGTTTGATCACTATCCGTTGCTGTTTCCGTTATTTTTACTATCCGTTTGCACCCTACTTTTTGCTATGCGTTTAAACTCTAGTATTAACGTACGCTGCAAAAATGCTGAGTTAAATTGACTCGCTCCGAAATAGGTTCTATGAGACTACACAAACTAAGTCAAATTCGACTCCGCCAGAGTCAAACATGCGACTCAGTGAGTCAAATTTGACTTTGGCGGAGTAGAACTTGACACAGTTTGAGTAATTCCGTAGAGCCTATTTCGGAGAGACTCAATTTGACTCACCATTTTTTTGCAGTGTAGTCTATTCATTTTTAACGACACTGTTCTTATTCTATTAAGAGCGGCTAATATAAATTTTCAAATATTAACTTTTAATTTTAAAGGCAAAAATCCATATAAAACCTGATCAATTCTTTGTTTTCACTATAATATATAATACATTGAGAGCGGAGACGTTAAAAAATGGCAAATATTACAGCTTAGATTTATTTAGCAATTATGCTGCTGTCATCTGGACATTTTGCAAATTTGGAACCATGTCAAAAATGGTCGACGCTGACATTCCAGTTTGCAGTACTCATGCTACGTAACACTATGATTTATGCGTCGTTGGAAACCAGCGAATATTTACCTCAATTTGTATATTCTAGTCCAAACGTTCAAGTCCTTCCGCCACGGTACTTTCCGTGTCCATGGCAGAAATTTGCTCTGGAAAAGTAAGGAGCTTGATTAAGACGCGTAAATTAAATAATATACAGCGAAACAAAGTGCAACGACAGGACCGTAGCCAGCTCACCTTGCTATGAAGCAAACAAAATTACAGGAGGCATACATACAGGTTTTCGTTGATTTACAAGCAAGGTTGAAAGTTTTATTACTTGAGGCTAAAATTTTTACACGGCGAAGGCACTGAACCACCATGCATTTCCCTTGCCACGAGCCCGTAGCAATGAAAACCCAAAGTCAATTTAATAAGAGCGTGAAATTTGAACTTACTAGAATTTAATTATTTTTTAAATGAACTTTGGACAATTTTTTTCGACCATGTTTCAGGCTTAAATATTAACTCGTTTAAAACACTGTGCTGGTCGACCAATTGTATTGTTTGCACACAATTTTAAGCTTAGCGGTGTTGTTTCAACTCATTTTGTTGCTTTATATTAATTATTTGTCCAACTTTTGCTAAACTCGTCGTCATGTCATAAATACAACAAAGCGTCATCATTAATTATTTTATACCAGTGTAATTAAAGCATGTTACAAGCGTTCGTTTGCGTCTTGCAGTTTCTTTTGTATACCAGCAAATTGTAACATTTTTGGTGTTAAAATGACATTCAATTATTTATTTAAAAATATTTCCTATTATAGCAATAAAGCGTTTAGCCAGCCCATCATATTATATGCTAAAATGGGTCCGAACCAAGCTTAGAACGGCAATCGGTTAATAATTTACAAGCGAGATTAAAACTGATTCACGGGTGTGAAATTTGCCTACTTTTGATCATGCCGCCTAAAGAGGTTCCGGGCCTACAGTTGTGCATATATTTACATCTTATTGATATTTAGAAATTCGAATGGCGGTTTTGACGAAGGACACTATAACTACGACTCGCGACCTGTATGCGGAGGCGGTGTTTCAAGAATGAACCTTACGAGTCAAAATCGAATAAAGAACTACGATACTGCGATCAATCAGTATTGTCCATATAATGTAAGTCGAGCTAGCATTTGTAATATGTTTATCTGTTGCTAGCAGCAGGGTGTTTCCCGATATCCGTTTCCGGTAAAAATTGGTGTCCTTTCCGGTATAGAAATAACGAAAATTGTGTTATTTTTACGTTCAAAATTAGTTTTAAATAAATCACTTATATATCTCGCAATTTTTAGTTACATATACGCTACAGTTGTTTGAACTGAAATAGTCCAACTACGAAATTTATCCAAAATCTTAAAAGTTTCGATATATCCGGTCATTTTTTCTTTAATATTTTTGAAAAACCGGTGAATATATGCTGGCCTCAATTGTGTTGCCAGAAAAATAAAACGTTTTTGAAACTTTTATACTTCAATATCCATTTTCTGTTTCCGTTATTTTGATCACAATCCGTTTGCGTTAATTTTACTATCCGTTTAATACACCCTGGTTGCTAGAACAGTCTCGGATACAGAAATTTCTGCGACAACAGCTAATTTACATTTTAGTGTGATTACTTAAATATGCGACTTGCTATAGATTTAATGTGTTCTCTCTGTTTCAGGGTCCGAATGCTTGTGCGTGCCCCCCTGGGCTGATTTGCTGTTATCCTGACGGTGGACCTTTGTCAAAACAAGATCAGTTTTGTGTCGAAAGGAAACGAGGTGCTGATTTGATGTCATTTAGTATTAGTTATATTGTGAACATTTTGCATCTAGGATTAATCTGATGGAAGTTAACGTGATTATCATTTAAAAAACTCATTTTTTAATTCTTTCAGCGCTCGTAAACACGTTCAATCCGTATAAGACTAGGGTTCGCATACTAACTGGAATGTGAGCAGCAAGGATTAGTGAAAAAAATTAAGTTTGTTTCTACAACCCTGTCTGATACAGAGTCTACTATAAGCAACTTCACAACGTAAACGAGCTATACACACTGACAGTGTGTAGTGTGTCAGAATTGTTACGCATATGCGTAGCGTAAAATCTTCATAACACCTGAGACTCAGTCTTGAGCGTCCAGCTCCTCCTACACCTAAGTGGTCATCGTAAATGCCTATCCACCTTGGAGACTGGAATTCGAATCCTACCTTGATATTACATCTCAATAAAAATCAAAATATTTATGTGACAAACAGTTAATTAATTGTTCTGATGCGACCACAATACGTATTTTGGGCGTTGTTCCGACTAGCTTCTAAGCTCATATTTTCATGCAACGAACGATAAAAACAACACGGAAGAATGATTTACAGTTTTATTTCATAATTTTAGCTTTGCAAAAGTTGCAAAGCATTTTGACTGATGTTCAATTTTACTAAGATTGTTTCTATCGGGTTTGCCTGCAGTTTTCTGTTACTGAAATTGCATCATATATCACTGGTGTAAATATACAGATTAATTTTGTAAGTAAATTTCGTAAAAAAAGTTTGCACAGCATCTAATTTATTTTAACCATTTTTCAAAAAATCATTTATTTTCTTGTTTTTAGTTGATTTTTCGGATCCACTCGTTGAAGGATGTTTGCAACGTGTGGTCGAGCAGTCCGATAATCGCGTAGCGCCGCGAACATTAATTGAGGGCGATATTTGTTACTATATGCGTATTGGAAACAAAGAATACCGCCCCTCAAGGGCGTGTGGTAAAAGTATCGGTGCTATTTAACCTATTTAATCCGAGACAAAATGCTATAAAAACGTTCTGGTTATATTAAAACTGTAACGCTTCGATGTCTTTGATTAATATAATTTTTTTAGCTTCTGCGGTTTCACGAACAACAGTTTATCTATTAAACGGACTGGAATTGTGCCCTAATTAGCGATTCAAGGTTATGTTTAATTTTGCACTCCAAATACATCTGCTGACAGGGCGTTTAGTTGCCATCGCTGCTGAAACTAAAAACAAATTAAATACTTATATTTGTAGGCGTTTGTGAATTTTAGCCAAATTTATTTTGTTATTTTTGTTGTGCAACCCACTGGAGGCTGCCAAAGTTTTTAATACAAAAGGCATCTTGGGTCAAACGGAGGAATAAATGACAGTGTAAAAAATCGCGACAAATATGCGCTTGCTACATTACGATTTCAGGATTGCATTGCTGCTATTCAAAATCTGCATCTGACAAATTTTCTGCTCACGGATATGCTTGGACGTGCCAAAAAACCAAATCCGGTCCTATCGAAGTTGATCCCATGGCCCGAGCGGCATATTCTAATCTTATACCCCCACTACGTTTGTCAGAACCTGAGAATTTACCTGTAGCGATAACTCTGCGTCCTACAACAACCACAACATCAAAAGTTATTGATGCATCGCTTGTGGATCCATTTGAGCGTAAATTTCCTATTTGTGATTTGGTCATTGGCCAATCAGTAGAACTAGGTCGTAACAGCAGTATAAACATATTTCTAAGCCTAAGATTAAGCGTACAAAACGGCTTATATCAAGGTCTAAGCCTAAGCAAAAAATAGTCTAAAGCTAAAGTTTTTACTATGTTGCAGTACCGCAGTGAAATGTTTCGCTCCTGATCTTTACATGGGCCGGTAGGTTCAGCAAAAAATATATGGTCAAACGTTTACTGTTCCCGTTAATTTAACTCATTTTTTGAATAATTCTATTGAGCTTTGGTATATGATGGTGACTCTTGCTCAGAACAATTCGAAGAATTGTACTGCGTTTCTATTGAAACCGCAGACAATATCTAATTTGGCAACGTTTTTGTTTTACTATATTTAGTGTCAGTCTGGGTAGGAACTGGGACATCAGACCTTTATCTAAGCAGCTGGAAAAGCGCGCATTCAAAGCTGGGATCGAACTCTAAGCCGACTGACCTTTAAGCGAACACTCTACCACTGCGCTACGCAGCCCGCATTTCCAATTGCATTTTTCGTCGATTATATGTGTCAACTGTATGCTGCCAGCTAGCATACATACAGTGCGCTGAACTGTAACGGACAAGTATGTCTCATACGCTTACACTTGGCACATAGATTGAAAATCCTTTTCGATTATCAGTGTTACACTAATATTATAACATTTTCCGAGGGACCTCGGGATGCGTTATTGCAAAGGACGCATTAAACGCGTTAACATCCCAACTTCTATATTGTCATGTACACTGGACATCCGCTGTAGTTTGATGGAACCCTTAGTTTAGACCTTCTCGTATTTGCCCGTTTGAACTTACCGATATCTTAACTTGTTTTCATGAAACGGATTTTACGTGTTCATTTCAGTAAATAATTACGGCAAAGTAAACTACAGTACTCGGCGAGGCCGAATTCTTGCGAACGCCGGTCGTATTTTGACCCTAGTCACACGGGTTCACTGTTTAAAGCGAGTTAATAATGAATGTACGTCGACAAGTGCATGCCAGGGGTGGTTTCAGGGGTCGAAGTTTTGATGTAGATTTTGATAAAATGGTGTTTAAAAGTGTGGAACTGATCAGTTTAATGCAAATTTCACAGTATCATAAGTAAGTACACCGGGTGACTTGAGGACAGTGAGTTGTGAACGGAGGCTTTTTTGGTTTCAGTCCGTAGCGCACTGGAGCTTTCTTTGTCTTCAATGCGCAGCGCACTGAAGCTTTTTGGCTTGAGTGTGCAGCTCATTGCCCTCTCAAAAGTCACCTGGTGTACTCGTGATATTGTGGAAGTCGCACAAAAACATTTTTACAGAAGCACTGCTGGTTGCATGCTTATTGATTGCAGTATTAGGCAAAGAAAGCTTACTTTGAGATAAATTACAGGCCTGTAGCTTGCTCAACATGCTAGGGATTGCTAAAAATATTTCAGAATCGGCATGACGCAAGAATTTTCTTTGACTTACTTGGGAAGTTAAAATAGAGAAAGGAAACGTAAAGTTTAAGGGCCCGGATAAACTAAGACTACACTGCAAAAAAATGGTTAGTCAAAATGACTCTCTCTGAAATAGGCTCTATGGGACTGCACAAACTGAGTCAAATTCGACTCCGCCAGAGTCTAATTCGACTCACTTGGAGTCGAATTTGACTCAGGTTGTGTAGTCCAGCAGATCCTATTTTGGAGCGAGTCAATTTGACTCGTTTTCTATTGAGGCTTAGGGTAGCGCTATACTTGTCGTGTGGCGCCGTTCTCAGCCGTCTATCAAAGTCCATCACCATACGGCATCGTACGTCAGCGCCGCTCTAACTTATTGAAATTTGTAATTTGTTCTGCTTCCACCTTGAACTGGCGATGGGTTTATAGCAACGCAATTCACAAACGCTACAAACTGAAACACCCGTTTTGTTTCAGATGCGGATCTGGAAAGTTTGATTCGTATTGCAGCCAAAGCAGTGGCTGCTTTGTCAATGCCGGACTGTGATGATGGTTTGTCTAATTCTACAACAAGGAAGAACAAACATCGAACGTTTCCAAGTAAGCGGTCACCCAGAACGATAAATGGTTGAGACAAAAACGCAAACGTGAGGCGTATGCAGTCTAGAATATGGGCATCAATTCGAAATTTCAGGGCAAACGAGACAAAAGCTTTTATTTACATGGATTTCGTACCTAAGATTTTAAATGAGGTTATCGCTTCCTCCGAAACAAAATCCTGGATTTGATCTAGAAAGATAGTCCAAGGGATGCAGGTAAATAATGCTATTAAAGTTTAACTCATTGAAGTGCTGACCATTATACAGAAACTGGCAAATGTTTGGAACAGGGCCGTAACAATAGTAGTATAAGCATATTGCTAAGCCTAGGCTTAAGCCTCTGCGTAAAAATGAGCTTATACCTAAGCCTAAGCCTAAGCAAAAAATAGTATACTGCTTAAGCTTATTCTATTAGCGTCCCACAGAAAAACGTTCCGGCTTTAATCTTTAAATGGGCCCAAAACCTTAATCGCTGATAATATATTAAAATATTATTTTTTCTATTGCGAGTTGATTTGTATTTTTTGTTTCAATAATTTCAGAGCCAAAAGCGCGTCAAAATAATATTCGCCAACAACAGCAGAAAGCATTGGTGTTGTTTCGTGCTGCATCGAAAGCGATATCAAAAATTAGCAAAATGCGCTGTTGAAGCCGTACCACATGCATGCATATATTCTGACCGCAACAAACTTTGTTGAAATTTATGGCCCATGTTACTTTAAGGGGCGTCCAGCTTTCTGTTGGATCTATAAAAGATTAGGTTTAGATCCTAGATTACGTTTTTTTGCTTAGGCGTAGGCTTAGGGACACATATTTGCAACGCTTTGGCTTAGGCTTTGGAATACGCTTAATATACCGTTACGCACCTAAAAGTAACATTGGCCAAATTTATTGACAATCAGTCTTGTTTTCTTTGAACCAACGTGCTTGAGCGTTCGGTTCTAAAACATTGATTTACTCTCCAGCTTAACCTTTTCGACATAGAGTGTACTATGAGCAATCAGCGCAGGCTGTAGACGCGAAATACTACGCAATGCACAGTGTAACTTAATTTTACAACCATATCTCTTTAAAAAATATTTATGTGAGAAAAGATTAATTATAGTAGAGCGTTTAGATTCGCTTTAGAGTGTTGGACACTGACTGCCACAGCATGCTGGCAAATTTCATAGTAAACTTCGAATCTGAGCCTCGAGTTGAAACTGTTTGCTCTCGTAGATATATTAATCTCAGAATTTGCACTCAAGTTGTAATATTTTAAATTTTTATTTAAAGACTTCCAGTTGGCGCTGAACCAGCGCTGTTTTGTATAATTTTCTTTATTCAGTTGTAAGTTTTGCCGATAAACTCGAAGACGTTGTTCCGTGAAAATCTATGTGACAACTTTTACTGTAAGAGTCCTATCAGTGTTACTGTATTGACCCGAATATGAGGGGGAGGGGTAATAAGAGAATGGGTCCCCATTTTGAGTCCGAATCAATTGGAGTCCGTATCCCTAATAAGAGTCCGTAAGCGGATAGAGTCCCTAAACCCAAACTAGAGTCCATAAAAGTCAAATAACCCTATTTGTAGCGCATAAATGACTCCAGGACCAGATAACTTGAGTTCGAAACTTTAAAGCGTACTTAAATTTTGAAAGTGCATTCCTAAGTACTTATAACCTTGTATTATCGCTCAAGCTACAGACACAAAACAAATAAACGTTTATTACAACGGATAATTGCAGTACCGGATATATATCAGTAACGAAGGGCGTCGGAGCGTGGCTTAAAATTAAATAACAGTCTGTAACCAAATAACAAGGGGGTGCCCTCTGGAGAGGCCAAATAAATATCAGCCCCCCTCTTATTCGGGTCACTACTGGAAGCATATTCCGGTCTTACATATGTTCAAAGTAATAAAATGAAACCATTGATAATATCTGGCTTAGGTTTAATGAATAAGTTCCAAATAATTGGAGCTGGATTGAAAAATAGATAACATTTGGGAACCGAATAGTAAGGGGGTGCAATCTGGATTTGCGAAATATACATCATTCACACCCCTTTTATTCGGGTTACTATTGTTTCTATAAGATGACCTTAAAACAGCTTTCCTGGTTTAACCCAACGAATTTTGTTGTAAAATTCATTCTGTTTACATCTGCTTGCAGTAATTTGTATCATAAATTTGAATAAATATTTTTTCCATAATACTTGTTACAAAATGCATCGAATCTCATTGCTTATTAAATAGGCTCACCTGATACAAATGTGTAACTTTCCTAAGAATTTGAACGTGCTTGTATCTGCCAGCTCATATCTATTAGTACAAACATATACAGGGTACAACCGGAGGTCTGCCTTCGGCTCCGGCAGAACATCTGCCTCCGGCTCCGTGTCTGGTAGAATTTTTGCCAGAGGTTCCGGCAATTTCGGTATTAAAATGTTGCATAATTTTGCAAAATTTGTCTGTTATGCGCGTGTCGTTTTACTTTTGTCACAATTTTCAGGAAGGAATTTCCGAAATTTCGTAGAAAATTATAGCGTGAAGCCAAACAAATTAACAACATATCGCAGATATTGACTAAAATTAACTAATTAAGATCATTTTAGTATCGAATTTCGCCTCATCTTTGGATACGGCTCCGGCAAGTTTTGAGAAACATATGCATAAGACAGTATCTAGTTCCATGGCGCTGATGGCTGATGTATAGAATAGGGCCGCAATAGTAGTATAAGCATATCTCTAAGCCTAAGCGAAGACCAAGCCTAAGCGTAACAATGAGCTTATACCTAATTCTAAGCAAAAAATTAGTCCAAGGCTTAAACTTACTCTCGTTCAGTTCCGCGAAAAACATTCCGCCCCTTATAAAATAAAACCTTCAAAATCTAGATTCGTTTTGGGGCTAAAATTGCTCTCGTTCAGTTCCGCGAAAAACATTCCGCCCCTTATAAAATAAAACCTTCAAAATCTAGATTCGTTTTGGGGCTAAAATTACTCTCGTTCAGTTCCGCGAAAAACATTCCGCCCCTTATAAAATAAAACCTTTAAAATCTAGATTCGTTTTGGGGCACAGAAAAAATAGGCTCTCCTTACGATTTGCCATTCGAAAATGGTACGCCTCGCAAAATTTCCTTTGCGTTCGTAAGATTTTTGTGCAAAAGTCACAGTCTAAAAGTACGTAATTTATATATCTTAGCTGTTCCAATGATGAACTGCATACTGTGGAGTTAAGACATACCACCAACACCCGCCATGTTTTGCAATTACACTATATTTGTGTATGATGTTTTTCATTTTTCTGACTGCGTTTTGTAAAAGGGTTTATTTGAAACTGTGCAAAGATTGAATTCTAAAACGACACTGGTTCTGTTCGAAAACTAGCATACGGTATACTTTGTATTTGCTAAATCATGTCTGTTCTTTCGTCCGTACAGTAGTTTGACATTAAATTTTCAAAATCTATTCAAGTTATGGTATCGGTTTCTAAAGAAAAAAATATCAGATTGATCAAACTCGTTAAAATGAAATGTAAACATTTCGAGTTCGCTTTGGGGGTTTCAGTTTTGAAGCATAATATAGTTTTAATTCATTGGTGGTGTTATGTTGCGAGCAATTATAAATATTTTGTTTCGTATTTATTTGTTTCAGTATACTCGATACTTTGTTGAAATATAATAAGCTGTTCGGTAATCTTTGACAACGATTGCTCTGAAATATTAAATGCATAAACATCACATGTTTTGAACTGATTGAAGCCAACAGCAATAACTACAAAACCAAATGTAATATTTGTGGCAAAATTTATAACACGGCTGCTAAATTAGCATTTGACACGCAGGTCCCGTAAAACTTCTAATATGTGTAGCCCCTATAACCACCAGGTGATATGTTTTGCAGCATTTGAACCAGCAATTAATGAGGTTTAAAATTTAGCATAATTTTCGCATTTGATTTTTGTCTACTCTGTACCAATTTTGACATCCGCAGTTGCTGGAATTCGTCTGTTTGTACACCCATCATTATAACTGGTAATAGTTGCTATATGCATTTGTGTATATGGGCCAAAATTAGCCCTTAAAAGGCAAGCTTAAACACTTGATTTTACTGTTATTTCAAAATTCGCCGTCATTAGCCTCTATATCTCACCTAAAGGATTCTAAGATGTTTCGTCATACCATTGTTATGGTTTTGCAAAATGTTACTTTGTTCGACCGCAACAAGCATAGTTTGCTACGTTTCGCCTATCAATATTCAACTGTAAAATTCCGACAGTGCAACCGAACAGCTTTCAGCAATTAAATTAGTACCTTCAAAGGTTTACCTAAAATTAACTTCGCCAATTTGACCAGGAGAAATCCATTTAAAAACAACCGGTGGGCAGTCATAAATATCCATTCGACGCACTTGATTGACGTAATTATACGTGCCGCAATTTGTCGATGACGTACACCGTGACGTATCATAGTAAGTGGTAAAATTATGGGTTCTTGGTTCTATTCCAAACCGTTGTCCGTCAGGGTCGCGTTCAGTTAAACTTGCGTAGAACAGAAATCCGCGGATTTTGTGGCTGCTGGTGAAATTTCGTAGTTCAACTAAAAAAACGTCAGCGATAAAATTAATTTAAACGCAAACTTAAAGACGAAAAAATACAATCAAACGCTGAGTCAGGAATCTTTATGCCAGCGGCGACTCGACTGTAGAACGTGGGAAGTATCTCGTTTGTACAGCCAGTGAGTACAGAAACCATTTTGTGATCTGATTTTCACAACATGCTTTCTACTAAATTTAGATGTGAAAGATATGATGGAAATATAAACACAAGTTAAAAATTTAGTTAATTTCAGCATATTTTCTCTTGGTTATAAACGCAAAACCAAACTGTTTCGATGGTTTGGTTTGTCGATATCAAGAGTGAATGATATTTCAAAAGAGTCACAAGGGTGGTGTACGGCACAAAATGTACCAAACCGCGGTCCGTTTTTGTCGGCCCCTCAACTTATTTAGGAGATCAATTTGAGTTTTAATGCACGCTGAGTTTATTCTTCTTGTTAAGAATAGAACCGAGTATGCATGAAAATCTAGAATTGCACCGACCGTATTTTTATACGGTTTACTGAGTATATTGACCTTCCAAAATAAAGGCGGTGGACAAAAAATGCAATGTACCCAGTTGTTTACTCTTATCATACACCCATGCCGATATGTACAGTAGCTTATTCAGTTGATTGCATATCGTCCGACATTGTGATAGCGTGCAAATTAAACGTTTAGAAAAAGATTATGGTTCAAATGACAGGGGTGCAGGGGCGTCCGCAAAAAATTATGTTTGGGGGAGCACAGAATAACTTTGTGGAGCCCATACATTTGCAACTCCAGATTGTTTACTGTTAGACCTTGTCAATTTCGTGTGAACCAGTCGAATTTCGAGGCACAGCCCTAGAATGACCCACGTTGGGACGCCCGTGCAAGGGTGCGTTAAAAATCAGTTGATAACCAAACAGCATATGCAACCCAAGTTAGGTAAAATAAATATCAGTCCTCCTTCTTATTCGGGTTACTGCAGTGTAAATATGAACACGTAAAGCGTTTCAACATTACTTTGATAACGTCTGTTTCGATCCAATCCGCGTCCAGGAGTCACTGTTTGATTACTGTCCAAAGACGTAACTTGAATATCGTAATACGAGTTGCCCGGAGTAAAACTGAGGCCTTTGTGCCGGGGCGCCAACTCCGGGTCTCTGAACGTTGAACAAGGAGCACCGAATGAGTTCGCTTTGACGTAACGCGATGTTACGTAAATAACTATCGTGGATATAGCATAAATATAGCCCATAATTCATTAATACCTACGTAGTTCACGTATTACAACGGGCCCGTAGCAAACTGGGGCTGGGGGTAGGGCTCAGCCTTCCGTAGAAAAGTTGTTGCATCCTAGAAAACCTTCAACCTTGCTCGTAAGTCATCAATAACCCTTGTATGCCTCTCCTGAGAAATTGTTAGGCAATCCCCAGCAATGTGAGCTTGTCTACGGGCTTGTTTTACGGAAGTATTTTACAAGGTGGATTTTAAAGAAAAATTAACAAAATAAAATAAGCATTCGCAATAAACACAAACCAGGAATAAATAGTGACGTAACAATATAAGTTTTAGAGAACATTTTTTGTCTTTTCAAGCTTGCTCGTTCACGCTAGAAAATAATATACTTTGTCAAATTTAAAAACTGATCAATTTGAAAACATTGTTAAAACGATGATACTAAGGATTTTAACTGTAAGAAACCAATTAAAATCTAAACGTTAACCGCACACTGCATGCAAGTGCTTCTCTTAATAGTACAGGGAAATTTTAAAAAAATTTGACAATTGTTTAAAAATTTATATACATAAGTACATACATACAAATATATTTATAGATCAGCCATGAAGTAATTATATGTGAAAGATAAGAAGGTCACAAAGCACATAGCAAATTCAATGACAATAGCACCGCATTCAAAAACAAAGATCATCTTAGCTTTTAACTGTAGAGTTCCAACCTATTTGTTAATTCCGTTTAATTTAGACCTGTGGTTAAAATTTTATAATCTGAAACCAATCGTTTTGTGTGATTGACTTTTAAACTGGGTGTAACCGGATATTCGTTTCCGTTTGCGGTAAAAATCGGTGTTCGTTTCCGTTTCCGTTATAGAAATAGCAGAAATTATGTTATGTTCATGTTCATAATTAGTTATAAACCACGTATATTTCTCGCCATTATTCGATGCAGATATATATGCTGCAATTGTTTGAAATAAAAAAATTTATGAAATTCATCCTAAATTTTAAAATTTCGATGCATATCCGCCATTCTGCTTGTCGAATTTTTGAAAAACTGATGAATATATGCAGGCCTCAATTGCGTTGGTACAAAAATAACACATTTTTGAAACTTTTTATACATCAATATCGGTTTTCCGTTTCCG